>APFE030896932.1:110557-122163 GCA_000404065.3 Pinus taeda | reverse complement strand
CCCCCCCCCCCCCCCCCTCTCAGTATTATTTCCAACATAAATGACTAGCTAGTGCTTCTTAAGGTGACAAACTTCTACTCCTTATACATGTTTCCTTTTGTTTGAGGAAGATGACTTCTTAGCTAATTTAAATAAATTTTAGGTCTTCTTCGAGGATCAAAAAGTAGCTTTAACTTAGATAATATCCATAATAAAGCCAATATTCATTGTGGTCATTGCTTAAGTTATCTTTAGTGGAGTTATGTACTTTCCAGTATCTTTTAGCCTTAGTCTCATATATGTGACCACTGACCACCTTTGGTTGCAATTTAATTTCTCATCCAAAAAATTCATCTATATTATCTTTTACATTTTTTGTTTTTAAGAGAAATGTATATCCCTAAAAAATTATAAAACACTTCCCATTATTTTAGATGATACTTAAAGTAAACAATATTTTGCAAAAACTCAAAACTTTATTGAATTGAGAGGCGCTCTACAACCCAGCATGGGGTAGATGTGAAGTGTAAATGTTTAACATTTAACATTTAACAAATTTAATCTATTGAATTAAGACTTTTGTGATCCATACCAAGTTTTTGAGACATGTTTTCGGTGATAATCACATCAAAATTCATTTGTCGACACGTTTCAAACCAACAAGTGTGGTTCATCGTGAGGACAATATGAAGTATCAGATCAAGACAACAAATGAAATAGAGAGACTGATCACTCCAACAGCTAGAAAGAAACAACTACTTTTGACCAAAAGAAACGACTACATTTGACTTGACTAATGTAGCCGTTTCTTTTGGTCAAAAGTAGTTGTTTCTTTCCAGCCGTTGTAGTGACTGGTCTCTCTATTTAACTTGTTGCCTTGATCTGATTCTTCATCTTGTCCTAACGATGAACCACACTTGTTGGTTCGAAACGCATCGACAAATGAATTTTGATGTGATTATCGCCAAAAACATGTCTAAAAAATTTAAACTAATGTTAATGTTGGCCTAGTATAGGTAGATGTGTAGCGTAAATGTTTAACATTTAACATTTATATGTCAGCTAATTTATTAAAAAAACATTAAAAGTAATAAATAAAAAGTTAAAAGTAATATAAAGCCCATGTAAACATTTAAACGTTGGCTCAATTAATAATAAGAAGTTAAAGTTAAAGTCATTTTGTTATATTTTGATTTTGTTATTATATTGCGTATAGGCTTTGTTACCATACCATGAATCAATACCATGGCTTATCAATACCACATGCCAAAAAACCATTACTTATTTCACAATCAAAATATTTTATAACAATATGACACGATTCTTTACCATGAATATTTACCTCCACTTTATTGTGGATATTATTAACATGCAAATAGGCTTTGTTACAATACCATGGACCAATACCATATGCCCAAAAAACACAACTTATTTCACAATCAAAATATTTGATAAATATTTAATTTTAATTCAATTTTAAAACATGTTTTAATTAATTATAAAAGGAAAAAGGTTATCATTAGTTTTGAGATAACTTCTATCCTCATGACTACTAAAAAGGTTCCCATAGAAATTAAATCAAGGTTTCAATAAAATTAAAAATGAGAGGAGGGAGAGAGGAGGGAAGAGAGAGGGAGGGAGATAGTGACAGAGTTAGAGGGAAGAGAGAGAGAGAGAGAGTGATGAGGGGGAGAGGTAGAGGGAGGTGGGAGAGAATGATAGACAGAGGAAGGAAGAGAGAGGACTCACTAGAGAGAAGGAGAGAGAGAGATGGAGTTGGAGGGGGAGAGAGAGGGAGGGAAGAAAAAAGACATAGAGGGAGAAAGGTAGAGAGGGGGAGTGATAAGGGAGAGAGAGAGAGAGAGAAGGGGAAGAGAGAGAGAGGGAGAGTAAGAGAGAGGGGGGGAGAGACATATATTGAGAGAGTGTGTGCATGTTTGAGGGTGAGATAGAGAGAGGGAATAAGAAAGAGACACATAAATACAAATATAGATATTATATAGTATTATATAACTAGCATAGATCCATCTTAACCGCGAATCTATCAAGCATTGAGAGTGATCAAATCTCTCGAGGTGCAATAAATTCCTCAAGTTTCGCACAAAAAAAGAGGTTTACACCTCGAGAAATTTGATCCCTCTTGGCGCTTGATAAATCTGACGTTAAGATGGATTTATGTTGGTTATATAATACTATATAATATCTGCATTTATATCTATGAGTCTCTTTCTTATCCCTCTCTCTATCTCACCCTCAAATATACACACACTCTCTTCATATCTATTTCTTTATCTCCCCCTCTCTCTTCATCTCCCTCTCTCTCTCTCTCTCTTAACCCTAAATCTATCAAGCGTAGAGAGAGATCAAATCTCACGAGGTGCAAACCTCTTTTTTGAGTGCAAAACTTGAGGAAAGGTTTGCATCTCGAGAGATTTGATCGCTTTCGGCGCTTGATAGATCCAAGGTTAAGATGGATATAGGCTGGTTAAAAACTCTAGAGTATTTCAACTAATATTATCATTAAAAATTCCACATACCACTTAAATGAATGAATTTGAGATTAATGGAGAAAATAATTGCCCTCAAAGGTAAAGATGTTGTAATGTTTAACATTTTGACTCGAGATAACATAATAATAATAATAAAAACTTTCTAGTCCATGGTTTTTCCCATAATATTCTTAATCCATTATTTTTTCTATAGTATTTTTTTTTTTATATGGTATATTTAAAGGCTAATAATTAAACCAACCTAGATTCATTGCGGAGAGATCAAATCTCTTCCCTTTCCACATTTCATAAATCCATAATTAAAATAAATCTAACTCATAACTAATTTTCCTGTCACTCTCTAAACTTAATTGAAAATCATATATATAATTAAACCAACTTATCTAACTCATAACCAATTTTCCCACCACACTATAAACCTATAAACCAACCTAAATTCATTATAGAGATATCAAATCTCTTCCCTTTCTACATTTCATAAATCCATAATTAAAATAAATCTAACTCATAACCAATTTTCCCACCACACTATAAACCTAACTCATAACCAATTTTCCCACCCCACTATAAACCTAATTGAAAATCATATATATTACCTACATTCAACAAAGATACATTCGGCCCACACAGATATATATCAACTCGGAAACTTCTCTTCCTATCATTTCACCGTCCTACTCCCATTCGCCACGGCAATGGTATGGTAGTTACCTTCCCATTCTTCGTATAATTTTTGCTTGACTAGGGTTTCATATCGTGATACCAATCAGTCTTCGTTTTGCTTGGCTAGGTTTTAATGTTGTATCACCAATCAGTCTGGTCTGCCGTTCGAATCTGCTTCCACTTAGAACCCTGAGAACCAATGGAGGTAGGCTATGAAAAGCGGATCAAAGAGAACTCCCACTGCTTGATGGGTGCGAATTTCGTTCAAAACAATAGGGTTTATAGCAGAGAAGAACAATGCTTGAAACCCACGGCGTTTGATATAGTGATATCGTCCCGTAAGTGATAGTGGTTGCTCCAACAACATCCATGAGGTCATTTGCTCTTCGAATTTTTCCATATATTCTGAATTCAAATTTGGAGAGAGGCTTAAAGTTTGGAGAGAAAATGGCCACATAGATGTTGTTCGGAATAGTTCAGTTCAAGTGGAATCTTAATCAAGTGTTGCTGAGAGCGACAAGGGTTTACAAAATCGACAGGATTATCGTACATAGGCTCTGGAAAAATGGTTGCAAGACCCAGAGGTTAGAAAGAAAGATCTAGGGTTTACAGGAAGTAGAAACGTCGGTCATGAAGGTTAACAAACTGGAGGAAGGTGAAGATGATTAGCCGAATCCTATTTGGAACAGAGAAGGATGAGGAGGAAGAAACGTAGGCGGAGGAGGTCAAAGGAGCTACAGTGTGTTTCTTCGGATGGGGCCGACGGTTTATCTGCTGATCCTGATGATTCGAAGAGCAGACAAGAGAGTATGGAGGATGACTCTGTGATATCGACTTTGAGAACTCAGAAAACAAGGAGGATGATTAAGAGCAGGATGCAATCGGAAAAAAGAGCTATCGGATGCATGATAGGAACCTAAGTCTCCTTGTTTTGAGATAGCAGGCATCATAAGCATGACTGTTAGCATTTTTTCACGAGAAATATTTGAGTAAAACTGGATGGTGTCAGCACAAGCACGCACAGGAAGTCGGGACTCCATTATAGAGGCATCCTATTCCAGGTATGAATTCTTAAACTGTGTTTGAATTCAGCATTATTTAAGGTTCTCTATTTGGCTGGATCTATGCACGATATCATAAACCATTCAACTTAAGTGCATGGTTGTCTAATCTTACATATTCGAAAGTGTCCTTTTCAAGGTAGCAGCTGATTCATCTACATCGAGCTATCTTGATAGGTATTTTATGCAATTGATATCAACTTGACTGCCTTACCTGATCATAGTTCAATATTAGATTTGCTTATAGTAATACATTGGTTGTAAGTACAGTCTAATCATTGTAAAGCTTTGAAGTTGATCATGAAGGAATGCTGGGCTGTTGAGACTAGCTCGTCCGATGTAATTTGCTTATACTTTTGTTTTGGTGTTTTTTTTCTTCTAGTTCATTTTTTTGCGCAGCTAGAAAGATCTATATCTATATCAGGCCGACAATCTCGTACCAGTCTAGTACATACATTAATCCATCAGGATTTTGTTCAGGTTGTGTCCATGTCTGGGGTTTTCCCTACGCTTTATACACTTCAAATTCCTGGCTTCAGAATTGCAGAACTTCCTTGATCCTGAAACAGAACTTCCAAGACAAACAAAAGCATTTGAAGCAGGGGGTGAGAGACTGGTTTTGTGTTCTGATCTCCTAACAGGCTTTGATCCTATATTTATGATCATAAAAGCTACCAGTAAATAAATAGTGCAAATATTAGACCATACTGTAAACTGGCACTCCATGCAAGCTATAGTAGAGAAGACTTGTAATCGTTTTGTTAATAGACGCACAGCTTCTCTCATCCGTTTTGTTTTTGATTGAGCACACGAGGTTTTCAGGGCAAATATCCTCACGTTTCAGTTGCAGCACTGGGCATTTCTGATCCCACAAGTTGTCAAGCACCTGAGTCTCTGAATGGGGCTGCAGACAATCAATGTTACCCTTGTCAGCTGAGGGGTATGTTCGTTTATTGCACTGGTTTTCCTATCCAGTTTAAAACTTACTAGAGCAGACTATAGTTCTGTTGCTTGGTTTGCAAATGAAGTGGTAATATTTCTACTCCTTCTGTAGAGAAGTCTATTTCTATTGCTAGACCTTTGATCCAGTTTACTTTATTTCAGAGGAAGCAATCTTTACTGGATGCTACTTCATTCAATATATAAGCTATAGTTTCAGACTATCTATCAATTACTATTGAACGGTGAATATTGGATCTGCAAAAATTAATCCCCTTGACCATGCAATCCTTTCTGCTTGGTTATTTGTTGCCTTCCTATTTGAATTTCAGATAATTGAAAATAAAATTTGGTCTTTATTATTTCTGTTAATAGCACCACCAGTACCCTAACATGAGTTTGCCCTAGAAGCATTGTCAAATTTAAATTTATACCTCTTTGACAGAGGTGGGTTCAAATGAGACTGTGGACTGCTTGTACCCAAATCTGCCCATTCATGCAAAACAGAATCCGATCTTCTTGGAGTGGGAGATAATATTCTGTTCAAAAGGAGAAAGACACTCGAGGATATCTTGGGTATCTTGGGGGATGTGCTCCTGTGATTCTTGGATGTGTCTCATCTGATTTTAGCTCAAATTTGGGCCGGATCCTATAGCTGTTCGTTAATTATTTTTGGGTTTGGTTTTTATTCTCTTATAGTTATTAAATAGGTCATAAGTTAAATGACATGAAAAAGGAGTCTCTTTGCACTCTGCAGATGGAACTTAGATAATTTATGGTCCATAGACCTTTTGGCCATTTGCTTGAGGTTTCTTTAATTTGCCTATGGAAAAGTGCAATTTCACTAAAATTGGCTGTTCATTTTGACCATTCAAGTGCTGTTGGATGTTGAAACAAGATATATAGCTATTCTCTTTTGCTTTTCAATATCTCTTGGAAACCTGAGTTTTTCAATGATAACCAGATGAATGTTGCAATGTTGGGTCTAGATCTTCTTCCACAAAAATGTGAAATTCTTCTTTGAAAAGGTGTAGGTATGCTTGCCTGCTTGCCTTCTACTCTCCTCCTTTGTGTGGCCCAAAAATAATAATACTAAATTTGTTTCTATCGTATCCTTTCCAATGATATCCCTACATGGTTCCATGGAATTGTTTCTATGACTATATCCTATGCCACATATGTCACATCGTTTGTGAGGATTTGTCTATGATAACATATAAGCCCGAATATACTATGCTCTTTATATCAATGGGGTGGCGAGATGGGTAATGGCCCTCCTACTAACCGTAATATTTGATTGCTTGTGCAATGTGGGGCAAGTATGTTTACATAATCGACCTTCCCCTCTACTATGTGGTGAAAAAACATTTAATTGGCAATAGTCTGTACTATACCTTTCACTTGTTATCCTAACATATTGTTGAAGAATTAATTGTTATTGATGTCAAAGGGATGTCTAGTTGAAAAAGAAAATTGCATAGGCTTAAAGAGGAGTTTAAGCCCTATCCAACAAGTATTTGCATGCCTCCTAACTCCTCATTGAAGAGAAATTAAATTTTCAAGTTGAAATATATCTATTTCTGGAAGATAGGTTCATATCTCATGAACCCTGTGAAGTGAAGAAGAAGCACTGGGTTTGGTTTCTGGTTTCTTTGGGTTTTGGGTTACGGTTTTTAGTGACACCTTTGATCAGATTTTGAGGTTTCCTTTTGAGCTATCCTTGGAGGACAGAACTTGTGTTAACTCTAGCACATATCTAGTCCTAAATTTGGCCAGGCATTGGAGGAATTTTGGCTTATCTACAACTCAGAATTTTGGCCTTGTTTAGGCCTATAGCAGGCTAGAGTTGGGCCCCTTTATGTGAATTTCAGCCCTCTGGAAATTCAAATTCTAAGGCCTGCGAAATTTGACCCCGAGGCCAGAATTTTGGCCCCATTTTGTGGCCTGTGTTATCTCAATTTGAGACAGAGTTTCGGCCTCCTAAGAACCCTTTTGAACAGACTTTGGGTCCTCTCTTGGAGCAGATTTTGAACAGATCTTGGAGCAGAGTTTGAACAAACCTTGAAGATTTTTTGTAGCAGTCTTGTTGGAGCTTTCTTGACCATTTTTTGGAGGAGACTTGAAGGTGTTTTTGGATAGAACTTGGTGACTTGTTGAAGCAAACTAGAAGACATCTTTGTGTAGCAGACTTTGGAAGAATTCCATCTTCATGTAGCAGGCTTTGGAAGAATTCTTTGAAGGATGTCGTGCAAACCATAGAAAAGGACTTGAAGGCATCCTTGGGCAAGTTTTGAAGCATCTTTGAAGCAAAATTTGGGAACCATTTTGGAGAATTTTTTCTCCATGGATGTCCTTTACCACATGAATTGTTTAAAGATGCTCTCCATATCATTGATCACTCTCTTTTGTGCGAAAACAATGGAACTTTGATAAACAAGCATGGTCGAGATGTTAGATTTAATGACTAACATTCTGCCTCCTACGGGTAGTGATTTGTTTGCCCCATTGCTGATTCATTCCTTATTTTATCATAAATATTTATTTAATTTTTTGCAGTATGTCTTTTATCTGATAGAGGAAATCTTAGGTAAAACGTATGCATAAAATCTTCTTTTAAGTCTCAACGTCGTCAGGATTTGTCTTTTTAGTCCCAACATTGTCAAGATTTGCCTTTTAAGTCCCAAGCTTACATTCATGAAAGAAAATTGATTTATCTTTGTTAATGGTAGACGATCTAGCCTATGGGTCTCTTAAATATTTTTATGGCATTGTTTATTGCTTGAAGTTCTTTTGGATTGGGAGATCCTAGAAGTAGTGTATAATTCAATGTTATCAAAACCTTGCCGGTCAATGAATTGGTAGACCCCTCGAACTGGGAATCGGTAAAAAAACCAGACAAAAAAATAGATTGACCAAACATACTTAAAGTAATAAAATAAACCATATATATTCGTGTGCATCCATATAAATTCAAGCGATTTATATGCAAATATGATTTTTTGTTTTGTTTATATAGCAAGATTGCATAATACAATATAGCAAGATTGCATAATACCAAAATAGCACCAGTGTAATGCATCTCTGAAACAAAATACATCAAGGTACAGGCTTTAAATGGCCTTTGGAGTCCAAAATTAAGCACAGTACTCAACTTCTACTTGCATAACCACTTCGTTCGCAAGACGAAATAGTAATCACGCATCCTTCACCTGATTAGATGCTTCTACAAATTTAAAAAACATGATGTCTTTTGGGCAAGCATTTAAGAGATTTAAAATGATGCAACTACTTCCATCAATCCATCTGCCAGACATAATTGTGCAATGTGCACCTTATGTTGGTCCATGAGTGCTTGAACTCTGTAAGGTACTCTTCTATTCTTTGGATCTTGTTTTGTAGAAGTAACCCCCTAATATCATGAAAACTAGGGCTTTTGAAGCCTGAATCACATGTAGCCATAACATTAATTAGATGTTGATAATATGGAGAATTAGCAACATTGAAAGGTATTATTGCATCATACCACCATCTAGCAATGCATTCCCAATCAACGTCCATCTCTATTTTCTTCCATTTGGCATCAATGGTGGGTTGGGCACCAAGGGTGGTGTGAGGTACGAATAAATAGTTAAGATTCTTTGCACATGCCGTTCTCAAAGTAAATGAACTAAGGCCATAAGTTCATCACCAAGTCTAATAGCCTAATAGGGAAACTAGAGCAATCTTCAAAACTTGGGATATGTGTTTCAAGATTATGGTCTATGAAAGGAGCATCGTCATTTTTACTTTTGACGATGTCCTTTTTAACTTTATTGTTCTTGCTCTTGCTCTTTTCAGCCAGGTAGGCTTTCAGAAAACCCATCTTATGATTCTTTAGGTCATCAAAGACTTTTTCACAATGTTCTACATGGCCTCTGCAATGAGCTATGTGTTCCTTAATCCTATGGATCCCTCTACCTTTAATGACCTTGCCACAGTAGTTGCAAATGTTTTTGAATTTTCCATCGCAATTCAAATGGCAATCTAACTATCTTGAATCATTCTTGCTTTTAGGGGCAATGACAACCTATACAACAACAAAAAAAATCTGCATGCAAAAGCCTAGCATTTCTTACTTTTTAGCGAAAAAATTAACAGAAATACAAGAAAAAATAAAATAGAAATTTGCATAGAAATCCCTAGCTTTCTAGGGTGAGAAAAACAATGATTTTCAGGAGATACAAATAAAAATTTAAATAGAGATCTGCATAGAAAACCCTAGGTTTTTTTTTTAACTCATAAGGAAACAAACAACAATTTTTAACAGAAAAATAGAAGCTGATTAGCTGCCTTGACATACTTGGAGAAGCCTTCCAAAAATTGAGAACAATAGTTGCTCCAAACAACAGCAAAAATCTGCTCTAAAAATCTACCCAAAACCCCCCTTCAGCCACCCTCCAAAAAAAGCTAAAAGTCAGCCCACTATCCACTATCTTTGACAATTTTTTTTTTTTGAAGCAACTTTTAATTTCTTCAATAAACTTTTCTAGCTTAGCCCTTCAACAGCTCTTCAAATCTGCACAAAATCCTCCTAAGAACAACCCTACAAAATAGCAAATATCTCTCTAAAACCCACTTAAAAATCTCAACTCAAGATATACAAGAAGCTTGAATGAATAGTGTGAGTAAAATACATGGGGTGAGGGACTTTAAATAAGTTTGAGAGGGGCTGGAGTTTCCATTTTTGTGGGCCAATATCCAAGTAAGAAAAATTAAAAAAAAGAAGCAAAACAAGCCCCTCGTGTTGTGTTGTATGTGGCCTTATTGAACCAATTGGTTCAGTGAAAATGGCTAGTTAGGTACCAGATTTGCCAAAAATAGTTCGTGAGGCTAGTCCGAACCAATTTTGCCCTCCAACCGGTCACACTAGTCAGTTTAGACCAGCTCGGTCCGGTTTTGAAAACACTAGAATCATCTTCAAATTGAAAATTGGAAATAGGGCCAAAATTAGATGGCATTTTTGAACCTCCAATTGTTGTGATGATGGGCCATGAGAGATTATTTTGCGGAGTGTGTTAATTTTATTAACCTTGACGACTGGCAATTTATTACGTAGCAAATCACTTGTTGTAAATTTATTAATTGTGGATTTGTTGAATAACAACATTGTTGGAAGTTTAATAGGTAAATAAAAGATAAAAGCAATGGAAGCAAAATTTTACATTCTCATACACATGCACATTCAAAATTATGCCTTTCACATCTTTTGTTTGTTAACATTAGTTTTATAACATACAAGAGCTTTCCTTCTTGGGAAATTGTTAAATTTGGCAACTAGGGCCAAACTTCGCAATGGACAACTCATATTTTTCTTGGATTCCTCTCTCTGAGAGGTGTAGGATTGATCTAAAGATCATCCCATTTTGACATGTACAAATGAAGTTATGAATTTATTTTGATTATGGACAAATTGCCAAGGTCGGCCAGCCATCAAATTAGGCTTCTCCAATGTTCAACGCTGCGTATAAATACAAGGAGCCTCCTCTTCATTTTTGTTGAAATTTGGTACTGGAGGACAGGTGGTTCCCTTAGGCTTTGATCTTTGGCTTAGGGAAAAGTGTCCAAAAGATTTTAATTTTTCTCCTAAAGTGACTTTATAATTTGTATAAAGCTAAAATCTAATTTAAAAGTGACTTTAAGTGATAAAGTTACTAAGTCTAATTTTAAAGTGACTTTTATAAAGTCAATGAAAAATTAGAAAGAAAAAAGTGACTTTGGAAATAAATGACTAAGTGGGTCTTTATTAAAGTGGGGTGAATTAAAAAATAGAAAGTGAGATTTAAATGTGCATTTAATCTCAGCCATTGATTTAAATCTATTTCAGCCATTGGATTTAGAGATCACCCAAAAGTCACTTGGATCACCCAAAAGTCACTTGGAGTTATATTAAAGGAGGAAAAGGAGGAAAAGATCATTCATTCTTTCATGAGCAGATTGGGAGAATGAGAGCAAGAAAGCAAGGGAGATTTCTGGACAAGAAGGAGAAAGAGACAGCAGTTTGGCACACATACCAGGCAGCTCTTCAGCAAAATCTGAACAGCAGAAAGACAAGCAGAACAGCAGCAAGAACAAGCAAAAAAAGCTGATTTTTTTGCTGAAAACTAAGAAGTTTCCAGGTGGTCCGTTGGGTTGAAAACGGATAAGTTTGCTTGCTGAAAAAATTATTTTGCTGTAATTTTCGCTGAAATTTTCTTGCTGTAAAAAGACATTTTTTCAGAAATAAAGAAGAGCTCTCAAACTGGTTTTCCCTAAGAGTTGTAGGGGGTTTTTCCAGAGTCACGTTGACCAAAAATATCAGTGTTTTAATGTGTTTTAATGGCTGTTTATTACTGCTAATTTTTATTTCTGCAATTTCTAGCATTCTGTAAATTTTCCAGAATTTGTGTTTTCAGCAAAATTTATTTTTTCCAGCTTG
>APFE030896932.1:10748-85957 GCA_000404065.3 Pinus taeda | reverse complement strand
TAATAAAATAATATATAACGTGTCTTAACGTGACCTGTTCCGGGGGGTTAGCGTGTTCGAATCCGACACCACGAATCTTGAATCCTACGTGTCCCGAATCCCCATGTCAGGTGACTTAGGTCGAGAGGTGTAGGATTGAATCTAATGATCATCCGATTTCGACATGTATTTATGGAGATATGAATTTATTTGTATATACTTGAAAATTTGTCAAGGTCGGCTAGCGAGATAAAGTGTGTGGCACACCCCCAACTTAACCTCAACGATTCATATAAAAGGAAGATACCTTGTGGCATTATTCACTCATCTAACCAAACATCTTCTCTCTCTCGTACGCATTAGAATTTAGAAGAGTCTCTCTCTCACATGTGTGGCTGAAGGAGGAGGACACAGATCAAGTTTAGGGCAGCGTTGAGTTAGGGCTGAACGTGAAGGATGCATATCTGTTTATGCATGTGTTGACCAGCATAGTGGAAGGTTTGACTGAGTTTTTGGGTTGGGCAGCCTCTCCTAGGCTAGGCGCATTGCTGGGCAGCCAAATGCTGGCCTGTTTGACCATGGATTTGACTAGCGTTGACTGGTTAGGGCTGACCGCAGGGCTGCAGTGCGTCGACTGCTGTTTGACCACATTTTGTGCACTGTTTTGGGCTGCTTACTATTGCTGTTGGAGGCCGAGTTCTCCTAGGTTGACTTGAGGTCAAATTGGGGCTGATTTGACTAGCCTTGACTTTGCTGGTTGCTGATATAAAATATCAGATTTGTGGTATTGTACTATCTCTCTCTCTCTTTGCCGAATTATTGAAGAATATAGAATAATTGATCAGAGGGTTCCCCATATTGGGGTTTGTCCATGGTTAGCCGCCACATCTGGTGTCTCTTGTCTTGGCTCGTCTTCTGTCGATTTATTTATGTTCTATCAGCATTTTACTTTATGTTAATGTGATTGCTAAACTGTGAATTGACATTGGGCTAATAAGAAGAAATTGAAGTAAATTGCTCTAAGCATAGAACATACCATAACTTAACACTTTCTTTCAAACTTCTTGGTCTGTTGCCTCTTCAATGATGCTATTGATTAATGCCATCTAATTCAAAATTTATTCGAAGGCTTGCTCTCCTTTAATGTGCTTGTAGGAGCATCACTCAATGTTTGCTCAAACCACCTAGGTTTCCTGACATAATTGGAAAGAGCTAATGACTGCTTTCTACTTGAGGTTGACTTTTGAAACTGCAAGTGTTTGATTGTTGTTCTCTAACTTCATCCTCTTCTCCACAAGCATACGGATGTATAATGGACAAGTAAAGTTCCTCAAGTTTCCTATTTCTGGCTTCAACATTATGAAAGTTTTCTTAGGAGTTTTGTCCCCCAATATCCTATGAGGACTCCTGTTTGGCACAAATATTGCAGTGTTACATGCTTTTGCCCAAAGAAACATAGGTAGATCCTGGTTATGTACCATTGCGTCGGCAAAATTAATGATGGATTGTTGGTTTCTCTTTGCACTCCCATTCTAGTGAGGGTTGTACGAGACTATCATATCCTTCTTGATCCCAGCATCCTTACAGAAATTCTTGAAGTCATTGGAGGTGTACTCATCCCCATTGTTTGACCTCAAAACCTTGATCTTCTTGCCTATTTGGCTGTCTACCCGGGCCTTGAAGACCTTGAACCAATTGGAGGCCTCATCCTTAGTCTTCATGAAGAAGATTAAGGTTTTCTTGGAATAGTCATCAATTAATTTGATATAGTACAACACTCTTTACACTTACACCACCAATATTGGTCCACACACATGAATGGATGAGATCCAAGATTCCCTTTGACTTACTCTAGCTGCTTTGAAAACAGCCTTGGTATTCTTGCCAAGTGCACGCCCTTTGCAACGCTCTGCTAATCAATACTATAATTTGGGAGACCAGCGACAATCTCCCTTAGGATTGGAAAAACTGTGTAGCGCAAGTGTCCTGACCTCCTGTGCGACGACTCGCACAAGTTGTCACTACTATGTACCAGTGCCTGAACAGGTTTGCCTTTCAACTTGTATAAGTTGACATCTCTAACCTTGATGTTCGCTACTGTGTCTGGGCTAGGATCTTCTTGATGGATGAGCACGTGTCCACACCCTAACATGACCTCATATCCTTTGTCCTCCGTCACTAAGACTGAGAGGAAATTCTTCTACAATTCTTGTATAAACAACATGTCCTTGGCTTGCAAAGTTCCTTCCGACTTGAGTTGGAACTTTCTCCATTAGACTGCTAAGCAACTCTGATGCTTTTGTCATGTGGCATGATGCAGTAGTGTCCAAGTGCCAAGCACTTTTGGTGATGTCGCCGGTAGATAGACAAGAGACCAATGAGAAGTCCTTCTCGAATTTTGTTGCAAATTCATCAAGTTGTACCTTTATTGATGTTGTTGTTTGTTGCGACTTCCCCTACCCCTTCTTATCAGGACAATGTGATGCATAGTGCCCATTCATGTGGCAAATGAAGCACTTCAACTTGATCAAGTCCTTCCTTGGTTGTGACCCCTCTTTATTGCCTTTGGAACCCTTCCTTTTGCTCTTCTTGACTTGATTGAACAAGGCCAAGTTCTTCTCTCCATCTCATTGCCTGCTGGCCTTAGACTCCTCCCAAACCTCTTTTTGGATGCAATCATCCCAAGGCCTCTCCTAATTGGGAAGCTTCTCCTGAGCATAGACTCTCTTGACAAATGGTTCCGGTGGCTTGGTGAACCCATTCAGTGCCACATTGACGAGTTCTGTCTCATCCACTATATCTCCAATGGCTACAAGCTGGTCTAGTATCTGGTTGATCTTCATGAAATAGTTGGCAACATTATCAAATGTCGATATCTGGATGGATTTGAGCTATAAGTCAGAGGACACCACCCTTAGGGTCTCGTGTTCCGTATTTCATGTGTCGGACACGAAAACCGCCCTAAAACGTGTCGAAAACGTTTTTTTTCATGTCCTCCAATCGAGACACGTATTTTGGACGTGTCGAAAACATGCCCTAACGTTTTTGGTTCTTAGGACACATGTCCCATGAAAAGTGACATTTAAAACCTGCAACATGGTTTATTTTTGGGGTTTTTTGTCATTGTTCGCCACCGAAGTTGAGTTTGCTCGACGCTGGAATCCAATTTGTTGTGCAGTGTGAGGAATTCCATCAGATTCGAGCACAATGCTCTCAACTTCACGTCAACTTGGACCTGGAGATGTAGGAGACCAACATTCGCATGCTTTGCTGAGAATTTGGAGCACTTAAATTTCTTGTAAGTTGTGTTATAGCCTACGAAACTTAATTATACACGAGTGACCATGTATAGATTGTGTGTTGAAATAAAAATCCCAACTTCCTGTCATGTGCTCATTGCTCACTACACCTTCGAGGTCTAAAGGGAGGGAAAGCTCAATTATCGCTCTGGTCAACAATGAAGTTTGAACACATAAATTTACATAAACTACCTTATGTGAAGTTTGAACATGATCAAACTTGTTTGAAGTTAATAACAAAAATTTTAACATGAATTTGAACTGTGAACATCATTGATGTAGTAAATTAATAAACTAACTAGTAAATCACTAAATACTAAATACTAAATAGATATCATCATGATTCATATCTACATGGATCAAGCAGTATATTTCAGTATTTTTCAATATATATATATATATATATATATATAAAATGTGTCCCTCGTGTCTTGTTTCCGGGGTCGCTGTGTCTCGTGTCGAATACTCGTATTTCCGTGTCCTCCGTGTCTTGTGTCCTCGTGTCATGTGACTTAGGATTTGAGCTTGTTGCTCAACATCATCTTGCTATTCATGTTATCATAGTAAAGGTTCACTAGATCCTTAAACATCTCTCTGGCCGACTGCTTCTTTTCCAAGTGTGGGTTCAAATGATCCCTTGTGGTATCCATAATCAATTTTGGCTCTAATGTCCTCATGAGTTGCCTTGAGTGCTGCATCTGTTCAGTGTTGGTACAGGAATAACTTTTTCTGTCATCTTCCAAAAGTCATGTTCTTCTAACGGCAAGGTCACCCTCACTTTACAGGACAAGAATTTAGATGCTCCATCCAACCAGTCTTCAACTTTGAGATTAGTTGTTTCCATTCTTAGATTTGATAAAATCAGCTGTGCTAAGTTCTTTTAGCACCCACAAGTATAAAAATGCTGCTGGTTTATAGATCTGCTAAGATCTTTTTACAGATTCGATAGATTTGCTACAATTCTCTGTGGATCTATGTTTTTGGCTCTTTAAAAAAACCCACAAAAATTTAAATCCTGCAAAACCTTTGACTGGTATGCCTTCCTTCTCTCCTTCTGAAGAATGACCACCAAATAACTGTTGGGTGATCTGATCTGTGCTATACGGAGTCCGGACTACTCCTGCTTGCTAATGTCGCCCTATAATGTTTTGTCCTCACCTTTCAAGTCATATGCTGTCTTATCCCACTTTCATACTTGCTGCAATCTCCTGTACTTGCTGTCATCACTGTCTCGTGCTGCGCACCTATGGCTCTCACATGCACAGTCATCTTTCTTCTTGTCCGTGTCTTGTGCGTTACAGTGATTGCCGTCTACCTGTGCTGTGCATGTACAGTTGCTGTCATCATCTGTTAGTCACATGTGTGCATATACGGACGTCACCTGTATGGCCTGTCCCACTGTATGGACTGTTGTGGCTCCTGTATGGTACCGCTGTGTCTGCAACCTTGACTTTCTGTGGATTTCTATGCAGAAAATAGTACAGCCTCCCTTGCCTCCACAAATTTACTGAATCTGGCTTATTTGCAATACTTGAAAAATTGGTCTCCTCCTCAGAGACAATGCTGTGATACCATGTTAATTTTACTAGCCCCAGCTACTGGCAATTTATTACATAGCAAATTACTTGCTGTAAATTTATTAACTGCAGATTTACTAAATAAAAGCACTGCTGGAATATTATCAGGTAAATAAAATATAAAAACATTGGACGCACAATTGACCAATCTCATACACATGCACACAGGAAATTATGCCCTTCAAATCTGATGCCCGTTAACATTAGTTTTGCAGCATACAAGGGCTTCCCTTTCTGGGAAATTAAATGCCAACTGAGGAAAATTACAGATAGCAAAAACTGGATTTTTTCCAGGTGGCAAAACCCTTTTGCTGCTCAGTACTGCAGCAAAAACCCTCAAACCTGTCCTTAGATCCTGCTGGATGCTGGATTCTTCTCTTGGTGCACCTTGTTCTCTTTCTATGGAATCTGGACACTTGGATGAATGTCCTTCTCCATCCAAGATCCTCACTATTTCACTGTCTTGTGGTCACTTGATGTGTCTTTTTTGTAAGTTTTCCTTTTATAAGTTTGAGTTATTGATTGAATCCAAAAACCTAAACTTCAAAGTGATTGACAGTTAAGATTTTCAACTTCGCTTGAGATCAATGGTTGAGATTGATTTAATTCATTAATACAAATAATCTTTAAACTTCATAAGAATAACTCCTGTTCTTATAAAAGGAAATTACTTAAATAATTCCTTAATTAAAGTGACTTGCTAAGGCTAAAGGTCCTTTGGACAACTTCCACCTGTCTAGATACTTCGACCTGTGTGGAACTACCCATCGGATGCTACTATCATTGTGATGGGAATATACAAGGATGATGGAGAGGAAAAGAGAATGGAGAAAGTCTTGTTTTAATCCCCTAGATGAGTTAAAAATGGAAGAGAGTTCATCATTTACAAGGAAAACAAAAGGTGCTATTGAATAAGCATTCTTGGATTTTGTTCAATCGATGTCAAATAAAAAACTAGGGTTATAAGGCTTTTTGAGGAAATCCTAGTTCATTTTATCATAAGTTTTCTCCAGCTCTAATTTGAGAAGCATACCCCTCTTTTTTGATTTAAGAGAGTGGATTGTTTACCAGCTAGAAACTGGCTTTGTTCTTTTGAGGTGAGGGATTGGGGGAGATGCCTGATCCTTGTGGCTATGATTTTACACAATGTTATGAGTGGTGATATGGGTTTCTAGGCCCCTAAATCTTCTGCAATATCAACTTTTGGAATGAGAGAGTGATAAGTTGTTTTTGAGCTTTACGAATCTCACATGAGGATCTTGTTTCTGCAATCACTGTTAGTAAAGTCTGTGTGGATGATGTGCCACATCTTTTAAAAGATGCTCACTGGGAAGTCATCTGGTCTGGGGGGCCTCGCCTTTTTCCATATAAAAAAGTACAGATCTGAGTTCCTACATCTTGATAGGTTCCATCATCACGCTGTTGTCTTCTTGATCGATGGCCTTGGGGTTTATGGAACCTATCAAGATGTGGGAACTCAGATCTGTATGGTTGTTCTTGAGTGATGGATTTGGGGATGATGGATAGGACCCAGTTTTGCTCATTTGAAAAATTTGATCCCTGATCTGATACTAGGGACTTGAAAATCCTAGACACGTGTTTTTGTAGATGCTTGGTCTTGTATTATGGAGTCGTTGGCTTTTTTATACTAGGAAATTTGTTTCATCTCTTATACTATGTGGATTTATAGAAAGAGTTTGTGCTCCGATCTGCTTATCTTAACCATTTTTGGGATCTTTGTTTCAAATATTCTCCTCTAGCATAAATTTTATTCAAGGCTAAAATTTTTGCTGCTGCTTTTGTTGGAGTGGGTCACTGAAACTTGCGTTTTCAAATTCACGTTGGATGGTTTTGATTGCTTTTTCAAGTACAAAATTCTGCCTGAAAGTGTTCCTAAATCTGGATTTGTTTTATCCAGGGACGAATTTTTGCTGCTGCTTTTTCTTGGAGTGAGTTAGTGAGACCTTCATTTTCAATTTCATTTTGTATCGCCCAGAGACTGGTCTCAATTTCAGGGTTGCCCTTGGTTAAGATACTGGGAGACTGGTTTCATACTAAGATATTTCACATTCAGCAGCATCCCTGAAAGATTGTGGAGAGACTGCATCCATACTACACAAAGCCCCCCTCAGCTCACTCCTCTTTGCTCTCAATAATCATTTATGTATTCCTTGAAAATGCCACGATAAAAAAAGATTCCTGTGACTAAAAAAATCCTTTTCACTGCGTTATTGCAAAGGCTGTCTTTTCACATTTCCAGATATATTAGAATTGTTGCTCCCATGGTAGCATAATAAATAAAGATCATTGTTCAGCACAAAAAATAATTATCCATACTTTCATCTGCATGGGAAGAGTGTAAATAACGCTTGTTGGTTAGTTGTTTGCTGAAGGATTACCTTTATCGATATTTTTTTTTTTAATTCTCTGTAAGTTGCATGATTTGCCTGTTACAAGATGTTGTTGGGTGTTGACATCTTGCTAAAGGCAAGTGGCACCAATGATGTAGATATGTAGATTTATTCTTTCATGTGTATATTTAGTGAAATACATATATGGGGAAGATCTTGAAATTAGAGGCATATAACCACTTCCAAGGTAAATACGAGATTGTTGGAGATCATTCTTGTGAACCTAAACTTCAGCTAAAATGTCACAGTTCCTGTCTCTAGAAGTTAGCAGCTGTCTGCTAAACACACATGGGAACCCTAGCATGAGTAAACAAGAGAGCTTAAGTTGGTTGGCTTGCTTTTATCAATTTCTATTCATTTCTCTTGCATGAATGTGACAGAAAGAGCATCGTTTGAAGAAGAAGCATGTCATGAGACTTATCAGCTATCTTATTGGTAATGGAACAAACTAGAAGAAACAAAATAATTAGGAATGGAAATTTGGAAAGACATTTTTTGTGTAGGTACAGCTAATTTTTACATTCCATATAAAACAGGCTAACTTATCTTTTCAGGAACCCTTTCAAAACATAAATTTGTGTTTTGTTTAACCCCCGGTACTATCATCTGAAAACTTACAACCATCTTTGAAATATTACTGCTCATAAAAGTATTTGTAAGAGCCCATTCACGTACTGACATGATTTCAAATGGCCTATCACTAGTGACCATACAAGAGTAGCTATTGTCATTGCCAAATTGAATAGAAGGAATTGTAGTGTCTTAGGCCTTTGTAGGCTGAATCTGGGAAAATGCATTTAAAACCTCAGCAAGCAAATGATGAAGGGACTTGAGGAAATTCTTCACCATTGTCCATAAATGTTTGAAAGGAGGGCATATATTACTAACTGATAAGCTGGGTGTTGTGGTTGGAAAAGAAAAAACATGACAAATCTAGTATGAGCATAATTAAATCTCTGAATGAAAAGATGAGAAATAGAAGTTGGCAATAATTGAAGGTTTAAGAATGAAATCAGGTATGGAATTATATTAAGGAGCAAAGAAGACACAACGAAGATGATTTTATCAATGGAGAATGTCAATCAAGGGCTCCCATGACATGCCCAGCACAAAGTCTATCTTAGATGCAATGTGAAGAACTCTAATGGAACCAAGCTTTGGTTCTATGTAATCTATATTTGACTGGTTTCTAAGGAACAACCACCAAAAGAATTTTAACAACATTCATTTGACCTTTGATGAGGTACATGTGAAAATGGTAATGTTAAGATTAGTGGCATCACAACAGAGTGCATTAAGGGTAATGTTAAGATGTTGGAAGTATAAGGAATAGGTCTGTTGAAGTCAATTTCTTCCCCAATCAAACTACAGCAATATTATTATGAAATTGGTGTCCAATGATTCATTTCTCAAGAAAGTACTAATAAGGAACAATAGCACTTGGGGCTTCATGTTATGTTGGGATGGAAATGAAATAAGTGCAGAAATAATAATGGATGTGGTGGCAGTGACAGTTACGACAATCCTTGAATCATTAATAATAATAATAATAATATTCCACGGGTGTAAAGAATGACTAATACACAATGAAGATTATGCCTACACAAGTTGTAGTTATATGGCTGATAATTGCTTAGACAAATAGTAAGGATGATTTCTTTTCTTGTTTTTTTGTAATGAACAAGGTTCGTATTCTCACGAATATCCAGAATAACTGAAATATGTAATTATCTGTTATACTAAAAGTAATATTTATATATAGGAATATTGAATGTACAAGAGATCTGATATGTTTAGAAATGAGGGCCCTGTTGATATACAGTATCGAATGCTCTTTGGAAAAGCTAAAAGTCACGAGTGCAACTGATTGAGATGGTATTTTTTTTTCAGATTGAAGCACATATATATAAAATTATTGTCTATAAATGCCCAAGCTCATGAAACAGAAAGATCTTTACACCTAACAAACAAATAATGAGAGACAATCATGGAGCTTTCTATTTGTGGTAATTCATGGAATGGTTCATAATGCGATGGCGTTGGTGTTTTATGACATCAATTTTTAATTTTTAAAACCCCTATATGTGTTTAAAATCTAAATATTGTACCAAGGTGGTGGAAACCTGTAACTAGCAAACCTTTGTCAGGGTAGTGAATGCCTTGTTTGTATTGATTTTAATGTAGATATCAAATTTAAACTTTAGCAGATCAATCAATTCCACCACAGAATATCTTTATTTTCTAAACAAATACAGTTTGGTAGCAAGTACTAAGACATAAATGAGCTTAAAGGTTAGCCTTAGCCATTGATTAAATCATAACCATTAAGCAAAGACCCAATCATCGTTAACAAAGCCTGGGGCATTGGATATTCTATTCGATTTCTCGAAATTCACAGGACGACCAAGAGTTTAATTTCTCGAAATTCTATTTGATTTAGTCGAATGACTTTGTCAAAATCCTAGACTAACATCACAACCCCCTAATTATATCTATCAACCCACCCATGACTCATAATCTTTGAATTTTGTTTTTGAGAAATACTTCTAGATTCTCTTTGGCTTAGTTTCCATGCTATGAGGAATATACATATGCTTTAAATGTTACTTGGGCTTTGGACCTATCTTCATTTGCACCGACTCTGGGGGTTTTGAACCTTGGTCTTCATGTTAATAGCCTGATCTGCTTGCTGCTAGCCCACATGCATTTGGGCAATCCTTAAATTCTTTCAAAAATCCCTTTTGATTTAGTTGAATAACCTTGTAAAATTCCTAAATTAGCATCACACTCCCCTAATTAGATCTATCAACCTGCATGTGTTAGAATTTCACCGCATAACACGATTCACCGGATTGAGAACCTTTCATTATCCTCAATAATTGAGCTGACAGGGTGGTGGACTGCTCTGTTTGTTCATCGAGAGTCTGAAGTCTTCTGAGACATACATCAAAACATTAGGTCTGCAAACACCAAATGTTGAAGGAAATGTTCAAGAGTGGACACTAGATATCTAAAGGTTAGATCATTCCAGCAGTGGCCAGAGACTAGATCTAAATAATAAAATTCTAAAATTGCAAGTTGTAAACTCAATTAACTTGGCGGCAGCTCAACATTATACTAATACGAGTCATAACCTAAATATTGGACGAGGATGCTAAGCTTAGTCCTAACCCAATTGTGTGTTAAATTAGTATAATGAATTGGCTCAACAATAAAAAGTCAGATCTGTGTGCTAAATCAACAGTGAAGGAAATATATATGATATCTGAAAAAATGAGATCCAAAGACTCATCGGCACCGTAAAGCACATATTTTTCTATTACTCAAGAAAGAAGATTACGCAACAGTGAATTTGCATCTCCAAGGTGGCGAATGCGAAAGAAAACAACTAGGTATCATAGTGACTTTAGTATTAGCAAACTAGCAAAAATTAATGTACTAAAGTGATGCACTCTTCCATCCTCATATAGAGGAGGACAAAACTACAAGTAAATGGTTAAACCCTAGAGTAGGTCCACTTAACCCTAAACAAATCATGTGCTCTTCAAGAGAATCTTCCTCCAATAGTGTGCCAAGTGGGTAGGTACATGCTCTGATCCAAAGTTCATGTAAATGTCAAAACTAGGTGAAAAGGGTCTGAGTTGAAACACTGCTATGAAGACTTTTTTCCATGAAGTGCCTCACATCTTGTAAGGAAATAAGTCCCCAGCAACATGTAAACTAACATTATCTCTTTGCGAGGAAAGTATTTTCCATTATTCCAAGCTTCTTTCTCAACATTTCAAATTCCCCTTTTTATGGTATTTGATAAAATATCCAACAATGTGCAGTACTTGGAGTCTTGCCCAGGGATCTCATAACTTGCTGCAGTCGAAGAAAAAGTCTTATCAAGGTTAACTCTTTCTTTCTGAGAGAATCTTGTGCTGACAATTTTGGCCCTCTGTTTTTTAATGCTCCGATCAGGGGCATGCATGAAATCAATCACTAATTTTTTAGTAGGCTTTGGAGTTGTACTCCTTTGTCTTGACATTCTTGAGATTGGAGTTGTACTACTTTGTCTTGACATCTTGCCATATTTGATTTGCATTTCCTGCTGAAGCTGGAAGGCTCTATATTAAGAATGAAAAACATTAGTGTATAACATAAATAGAAAACTTCTAGACAAGTGACTCACTTGAGAAGTAGATTTTTGTGCTCCAATGTTCCTATGCATTTTTATCCCTGAGCTTGTTATGACTTTCCATTAGAATTTGAGGCTAATGAGGCCTTTGTTTCTTCGCTAGAACCTTGTTGATATGAATTTGATTTTCCCTTTGCTTTTAGATCAGAGCTTGGGACCAACAAGTCCATATTTCCTCAACATTTGAGGGAGGCTTTTGTGGCAACTTGAGAATCTCTCTCGTTTTCTGCTCACTTGATAGAAATGTAGCCGTTGAATGTTTGTTCAGTCCGCATACTTTGCACACTCCATTCTTCTCATTCTTGATGTTTGACAATCCTTATATTCTTCAAGAAAGGAAGTGCTCCATAGCGCAAATGACCAAAATGCTTGTGCCATAACTTGCACTTGTCAATCATTAGAACATCATGCTTCACCTGCATGTCTGCATCTTGAACTTAAAATTTGTTGAAGCTATTCTTGTAGAAGGTCATGTATCAGGATGATCCACGGTGAACATACCAACCAACACCATAAGTGGTATTGGAAGACGTGTTAAAGTTGGTAACTAGGGCCAAACTCCATGTGGGTCATCTTATTTATGGCAGCTGATATTTATGCAAAGAAAATTTACATAAGCTTCTCTCATGAACAATTAATCTACAAATGACCCCCCATGCTCTTTAAATAGAGAACATGGACCAATTGCGTGTTAAGCCACATATCAAGTGTTGGTAATACCGAGGAGAGAATGAATCATCAAATTACTTCATGTCTAGAACATATCGTGACCGTTGGATTGTGAGTTACAGATGTACATAGTAAAGAAACACACTTTAACTAACTCTACATTAGACCAAGTTATATTTAAATAGGAGAAGGAAGGAGGCATTAAAGCCTATCCCCCCTTAGTGACAACTTCTTGAACTTCAACTATAAATCCTAGTAAACTTCGCTTCTGTGAGAGCCTTTGTAAAGATGTCTGCAACTTGATCATCGGTTGAACAATATTGCACTTCAAGAACATGGTCATGAATGAGCTTTCTGGTGAAGTGCATGTGTAGTTCAATGTTTTTGCTGCGCTGTTGTTGGACTGGATCTTTGCATAGTTGAATGGCACTTTGATTGTCACACCAAAGTGTAGTCGGATACTGCTGTTGAAATCTAATCTCTGACAAGATCCGATGAAGCCACAGGGCTTCCTTACTAGCTTCTATAGCGCCACGATACTCTCTTTCTGCTGAAGAAAGAGAAATGACACTTTGTTTCTTACAAGCCCATGTAATAGTTCCAGAACCAAGAGTGAACACATAACTTGTAGTAGACTTTCGATCATTATGTTCACCAACCTAATCGGAATCAGTGAAACCAACCAATAGAGGAGATGCTTCTGCACTGTAATGAATCCCAAACTGAATTGTACCTCGAACATAACAAAGTATTCTTTTAGCTGCTTTCCAATGACTTTCATGTGGGTTTTGCATAAGCCGAGCAATAAGGCCAATAACAAAGGAAAGGTCAGGACGAGTATGGGTCAGATACAAAAGTTTTCCTACAAGTTGACGGTAGAAGGTAGCATCAACTTCAGGGAAAGTACAAGTGACTGAAAGTTTGACTCCAGACTGAAAGGGAGAAGGGGCTAGCTTACAGTGTTCCATGTGAAAGTGGCGTAGAAGATCACATGCATACTTGCATTGGGAAAGGGAAATACCTTCTTTAGATTGCAAGACTTGAAGACCAAGAAAATAATACGAGTGTCCTAAGTCAGTCATTTCAAACTGCTTTTTAAGGTTGGACTTCACATGGTTTATAAGGTTGGGATCACTACCAGTGAGGATAAGATCATCAACATAAAGAACAAGAATGATAAGAGACTTACCCATTTTCTTCTTGTAGACAGTATTGTCAGAATGACACCTAGAAAACCCAGTATCTAAAAGAAAGCTATCCATTTTGGCATACCAAGCCCGAGAGGCTTGCTTGAGACCATAAAGGGATTTCTTAAGTCGACATACAAGGCTGGAGTCTGTTTGTATAAAGCCAGGAGGTTGTTCCATATAGATTTCTTCATGCAAGAAGGTAGATTTAACATCCATTTGATGGAATTCCCATTTGAAAGAGGCAGTGAGGGAAAGCACATGGCAGATAGAGTTCATTTTGGCTACAGGGGAGAAGGCTTTAGTATAGTCAATGCCTTCAACTCGTGAAAAGCCCTTAGCAACAAGACGAGCTTTATGTTTATCAACTTTTTCATTTGGTTCAAACTTTTGGTTCTGTAAACCCATTTACATCTAACAAGTTTTCTTCCCTTTGAAAGAGGAACAAGATCCCATGTATCATTTGCCAATAATGAACAATATTCTTCACTCATAGCTGCATCCCAATTTGGATGGCCAGAAGCTTCTGCAAAGGTGTCAGGATCATAATTCGCTGAAGCTTGAGCGAGTAAAGAAGAGGCTCTATTAAACCGAGAACATGTACGTCGTTGATCTGTAGGATTGCTTACAAGAGAACCTGTTGCATCCCAAGTAGCACAGACACATTTTGGATGCTGAGGAGTCGAACGAGGATCTTGAGAAGGTGGGGGAGGATTGCCATCTTTGTTGTCATCATCTGAAGAAGAAATATTTTTAGAAGTAGAAGGGATAGAGAGAGGTGGCACATTCACCGAACTAGGCTCGTAGGCCGATATATTTTCAACGAACTTTACATCTCTTCTAATGATAACATTTTTGGACTTAGGTGAAAAAAGTCTATATCCTTTGACATTTTCAGAATATCCAACAAAAATACATTTTTCACTCTTAGGTTCTAAGGCTTTATGTTTCTCATCTGGAATATGGGCCCATGCTTCACTTGCAAAAGCACGAAAGTGACTTACAACTGGTTCAATTGAGCTCCATGCTTCTTCTGGAGTGATATTCTTTAAAACTTTCGTAGGAGTGCGATTTACCATGTAATTTGCACAATTAATTGCTTCTGTCCAAAAATTAAGACTAATTCCTTTAGATTGAAGCATACAATTAGTCATTTTCTTTAAGGTGCGATTCTTCCTTTCAGCTACACCATTTTGTTGTGGAGTGTATGGAACAATATGTTGCATTTGAATTCCATGCTCAGTGCAAAAGTTGATGAATTTGTTGTTAACATATCCTCCGGCATTATCAGATCTTAGCTTAAGAATTTGATGTCTAGATTTCTTCTCAATAAAGGCCTTAAAAGCCAAAAACATGTTAAATACTTTACTCTTGAGTTTTAAGAAGTATACTGAAGTGCGTCTGGAGAAATTATCAATGAAAGTCAAGAAATACGTGTAGCCAGAGAATGAAACAACTGGAAGTAGACCACATAAATCACTATGCACAAGCGGTAAAGGTGCTGAGGTGTGCCAAAAGGCACGTTTTTCAAAACTATCTCGATGATGTTTTCTGAGTACACATTCGGAACAAACACCATCTCTGCAAGATACCATAGGAAGACCTGTCACCATATTTTCTTTACATAGAGTTTAAAGAGAGCGATAGTTTAAGTGACCAAATCGTTCATGCCAAAGTTTGTTCACTTCATCATTATCAGCAACAAATACCGAGGGAAGAGTTAATGACCCAAAGTTGTTAAACTTATACAACCTTGTAGAATCATCAGCAATGCCAGTAGCTAAAATTTGTTTAGGATCTCTTGGGTCCTTAATTACAACATCATGAGGTGAAAATTCAACGATTTTACCTTCACCTGAATGAGTAATTTGATATACAGATAGAAGGTTGCAGGATAAGGTTGGACACATAATACATCATTAAATTGACCACTGTCTAGATGAATAGTTCCAGTCCCTACAACACTAAGAGATCTATCATCACCAACATATATATTTTTGGTGTTACAATCATTTAAAGAAGAAAACATGGCTTTGTTTTTGGCCATGTAATAAGAAGCTCCACAATCAAGGAGCCACTCATGAAAATGAGAAGAAGATACATTTAGTGCATAACTATACCGAAATGCGTGACAAACACATGCAGAAAGTGCTATTCTTGAAGATTAACTTTGAAGTTGAAGAGTGCCCCAAATGGATGTTATGCTTTTTCATTGCTGCTTCCAAGGCTTCCATTTTCTTAAAGCATTTGAATTCTAAGTGGCCATCTTGATTACAAAAGTTGCAATGTCTATCAGTCTTCTTCCTTATGTTTTTATTTGCCTTATCATTTTGTTGAATTGATTTTTTATTTTGACATTGAAATTGCGTAGGACCCTTGTTTGGTTAGGACCATTCTTTTTAGGATACTGCTTCATAGGATTCTTTGAATTTGGGTGTTGCTGGGTGGCTAAAGTTTTCTTAGAAGAGTTTCCAAGATTAAGGAGACCAAGATGTAAGCGTTTTTCTTGTTCTCTTATTAAAGAATCACAAAAGACATTAAAAGAGGGGGACTTGTAGTGTTGTCCTTGAGAAATAAAGGTTTCTATAATAGAATGAAAGGTGAAAACAAACACAAAGTATGCTCAACCCAACTTAGTAAGAACGGAATAGATAACACTACCATCTTCTTTCTTAACCTTAACACCTTCCAAGAGAAGTATAACAGTCTTGAACTTGGACAAAAAATATTCAACGAAAGAAAAATTATTGGGGTCCAACGTAAGCAACTTATTTTCGAGTTGATGGGCTCTAATTTATTTTTTAATTCCAAAAACTTTAGTGAGTTGCTTCATTGCTTCATTAGGGGTATCAAGTTCTGCGATATGGAATCTAAGGTTTGGAGAAATAGACATCCCTATCAGCCCACGTGCTTGATTTTGCCTATTTTCCCATTTCGTTGCCTTATATTCATTTTTAGGTTTATTTTCTTGGCTTGAGGTTATTCTATAAAGACCTTTACTTCTAAGTAAATCCATAATGTAAGACCACCATTGGAAGTAGTTGGTGCTGTCAAGAATACCTTGACCTGGACTTTCCATTTTAACAGAAACTGAAGCTATAGATGCTGAAACTAAGTGTTTCAATGAAAATATCTCTAAAAATTAGGCCGATTAAAAAAAAAGCTCTGAAAACGATTTCTGGATGAAAAAGTTGTGGTTTTTTTGAAGAAAAGTTGTTAAAGATGTCGACAAAGTGCATGAATGTGCGGAATTGAATGATATGGAACAAAGTCAGATTCATTTGGTCAATCAGATTCAAAAGTTTACCGATCCCAAGGGGAACGAATTGGTGATAAGCATATAGAGGATTATTGTACGCCAAATGACATCGAAAGTCTTAATTTCAGAAGATGGAACGGCTAATGTTTTTTCACCGGGGTTATATGTAAAAAAAATCCTACTCCCCCTTCCAAACTTAATATAATTCGCTTATTTTATTTTTATTTTTTTAATGTAACCCACTTTTATAAACAAGTGAAACCACTTTTACAATGGTACTTTCTGAGCTACCTACTAAATTGTAACTTAAATAAAAGATAAAAAGACTTTAGAATTATAAGTGACTCACTTTTTGTAATGGGTGATAACACTTTTACATAAAGTAACTTTAAAACATAAGTTACATATGCTTTTTGAAAAAGTAACTCAACAAAAAGAAAGACTTAACTTCAAGATCTCTATTCTCATAAAGTAACTTTGGACCAAGTGAGCTAGTTTAAAAGGTTAGTAATTTTTGGAAAAGAGGAAGAGGTTTATTTTTTAATTTTTTAGTCACTGAAGCTTTGGAGTGCGTGCTTACTTGGAAAAACTCTTTTTGCTTACAAAACAAAAAAACACACAACCCAACATGGACATGCAAAAAAAAACCAAACCTTATAGTTTGAAGTTAGCTTTTGCTGAAAACTGAATATTTTACTTAATGTTTTTGATTTTCTGAGATCCCCTAAAGCGCGGCGGAAAAGAGCATACGCATGAGAAAAATCCTTCCTTTTTGTTTCTGATTTGCTCAGATTGCACATAGTCGCGGAGCAAAGAGCATACGCAGAAATGAAAGGTATAGATTCGGTAATAAAAAACAGAGAGCTAAATAAACCGAAATAAACAGAGAGATGAATAACTAAAACTGCAAATAAAGACTATATACTTCAAGATCTTAAAAATGATGTAGTTAGGGCTACAAAAAACCTTTTCCGCGTGAAACGAAAGGGGTTCTTCACTGAAATAGATGCTCCTAACACAATAGAGCAGTCCTCTCGGCCCGAAAGCAGTTAGAAACAATAGATCTAGGAAACGATAGTTAAATGCGGTTGTATCGGCTTCGAATTTGGATCATCAATGTATGCAGCGCTCAAATAGCTCTGATACCATATAGAAATTTACAGGGTAAGTTTCTCAGGTAGAACACCAAAGGACACCACTCACAAACATATCACAGATCAATACATCAATGTGATGTGGTTAAAACCTTCAAAGATGAAAACAGTCCACGGCCTAAGCCAATGTAGCCACTTCAGGTAATTTATTAATAAAAGAAATAAAATTTACATAATCTTATCTCATGAACAGTCACCCAACAAATGACCCTCCATGCTCTTTAAATAGAGATTATGGACCAATTGTGTGTTAAGCCACATATCAAGTGTTGGTAATATGGAGGAGAGAATGAACCATCAGATCACTTCATGTCTAGAACATATCGTGACCATCGGATTGTAAGTTACAAAAGTACATAGTAAAGAAACACACTTTACGTAACTCTACATTAGACCAAGTTATACTTAACTATTTTCTATGTGTCGTATTATCCCAACATAAATTAAGCTATAGTATCTACAATATAGCCCTTGTTCAAATGTGGCAGTTGGTTTATACCTTTCAAAGTTCAATAGTTAAACTAAGTTGGTTTATACCTTTCAAAGTTCAATAATTAAACTAAGTCACAGGGAACACTAACTATGCGGTTAAATTCAGATACTCTAAATTGTTTAGAGTTGGGTAAATAATTTAAAAACTTTGTTATATCATACATTGAATTTAGATGATGATAATATTTTAACTAGTTTTGAAATATTGTTGATTTTGGGATATCAATTCATTTTATTACAAAATTTAAGAAACATTTATTACAACAATAAATTTTTAGAACATATTAATTATCAAATATTTTTGTTTTTTTTTTTTTTTAATAATTTTATTTATATATTAATTTAATTAGAAATTAATTTAGAAATTTCAAATTTTTGAGATATAAATCTTTTTTAAAATGAAAAGAGATTTGATCTCCCTTGGCATTTGGTAGATCCAAAATTAAGATGGATCCAAGCTACATAGAATAATTTTTATTTTATTTTGACCGAGTCAAAATATTTATAAGACACTACTTTACAATATCTCTGCCATATGTCAAAGCATAACTATTTTAGCAATCAGTGCTATTAGTTTACCTTTTACTTATCAAAATGTAATATTTTAAATTTCAATCTACAAGTGGAGAGAGATCAAATCTCTTTTCACTCTAAAAGAGGCTTGCATTTAAAGAGATTTGATTTTTCTCTCTCTCTGTAGATTCAAAGTTAAAATGGATCTAAGTTGGTTTAATTTTTCTTTTAAATACACTATATTCCACATGAAAACCATGGGGCCATTTTTATTTTTATTTTATTCTATTTTGGCCTCGTTAAAATGTTTACATTACATTACATCAATTTTTTTTTTTTAATTGATTTTTTATTTACAAGACATTACATTACAACATCTCTACCATAGTGTGTATAATGTAGTGGAAACATTATGTACATTGATTGCTATAAAAAGTCTATATAATGGCAAAAATATAATCATATTTATATAGATAAGAAAAATATTTACACATGTAAAATTACAATATTAATAAATTTAATAAATAAATAGATTTTCGATTGGGAGTAAGTTTTGGGAATTTGTATTAACTCTCATAAAGAGAGATACATGATTATTTTTCCTTGATTATTAGTCTATCATGAAACTAGATGAGTAGTAGAGATTCAAAATTTTCATATTACTTATTGCGAAGGCAATTAGTCTATCACTTAAAAGTTAACTAATCAAAATACATAGTCAAAATCACTGTCATAGTCAAAATAGTCTTATTACAAAAAGATATAAACTAGTAAATAGGCTTGCTTGATCATTTCATGGCGTGGGGGATTCCACCTGGATTGTTAGAGGAGAGTCATCGTGTTCATTAGAAGGGGTGAAGTTGATGTTTGCTTGCTTTTTCAGCGAAGAAAAATATTTTCTTGCCTAGCCTTTCAATCTTTTCCATTGTTTTTGTCATGTTGACTAGGATCCCCTCTTGAGTGTGAGATCATTCAATGAAAAATCTGCCAATAAGAGTTTTAATGTGCTAATATAGATTGATCGGTTGCATGTAAGAAGTTTGTCGAGACCTTGTTAAGGAACCTATTTTAAGTTTCCATTGCTTGGTCTCTCTTTTAGTATGTTGGTGAATAATAAACCTATTCTCCTATCTGATCCCTTCTTCCCCTTGTTATGGTGTGACTGACTACTTTAGGAATAACATCAACATAATGAGTTATGGCTTGCCTTATTGCCGCTTGAACTCTAGTTTGCAAGTAGGAAGGTGGAAGGGTTTCTTGACACATGGAGGGGCCAACTTGGCAACCCAAAGATAATCTACATTTCGCTATCGAGTGTAGGGAGAGGAAAGTTGGGGTAAAGATAGAGTGAATAGTGAACTAGTAATAAAAGGGAGGGAGGTGAATAATTGACCTTGGTGAGCAATCTAGTGTCTAGAGGGTAGAATGTAGTGGCTAGGTGGTGCAAGGGTTGAAAATGGGGGATGAAAAAGCCAAGAGATATTGCGAGACAAAGGAAATCACAAGAGGAGAGGATTATAAAAGAAGGGGGGGGGGGGGAAAGGATACAACTAAGAGAAAAAAACCCTAAAAATATTGATAGACTTAGAGGCTCGCATGGAAGTCATGTGACAATGAAGGAAAACTTGAAATTTGTGATTGAAATTAGGAACTTGTGATGAAACCAGCGAGAACGAGAGTTACTCTGAGACTTGAGCGTCGAATTTCTCTATATCTAGGCCTTGCACCAATAGAGTTGAAACCACAAAATTCCATTGATAATCCACATTTTTGAATTGTCCCCGAAAACAAGGGTACCACTACTAAAGGAGGCCCTTCTAGTTGTCTGCCTAAAGCACGACGATCACCTCAACTAGATATCTTTGACATTCCAAATGCAGTCTTCCATGTTGCAACTTCCACCAAATATGGGACCATTTTAAACTAAGTCTTCTCATCCTCGGCTTCTCAGATGCGACATTAGACTAAATTGCTTGTAAATATCTTCTCATGTCATGGCTTCCACCATACAAGAGACCAATTTAAACTAAGCTTTCTAATCCTTAGTTTTTCACATGCCACAATAAACTAAATTGCTTACAAGCAACCTTCCATGTCCCAACTTCCATCAATCAAGAAACCAAAAATGATTTTTCATTAATTCCAAAACAATCATGATTGGAACAAGTTTGAATACCATCTCTTTATATGATTGTATTTACATTTAATAATTATGAATCAAAGTTTACATGATGTAAACTCTTCTTTCAATGTACAAAGACATTGCAGACCTGCATGTTCCTCACTATTTTTTGATGTAAACTCTTCTTTCAATGTACAAAGACATTGCAGACCTGCATGTTCCTCACTATTTTTTTTGGTTTTCTTTTTTATTGTAAGGGTTGGATACCAAGAAACTTTTAAGGATGAAAGTTTATCCTAAAATCTTTTGGATACAAATTGTAAAAAGTTTGGTAATATTTTTGTAGAAATATTTATATTTTTATAATGATTTTATATTAGTCAATATAATATGTTGGTGATTTTTAAAATAAAATAATTTTACTATTCAGAAATTAATAAAATAATTTTTTTGTTAAAAAGTGGAGAAAATTCAGGGCCAATGTTAAGCTGCTTTACAATTTTATCTTGAATTATTTTCTAAAAATATTTTAATATGAAAATCACTCAAAAAATTAATATTGAATTATCTTCCAAAAATTTATGAAAGTCGCTTAAAATATTATATTTTAATATTAATATAAATATAAGCCATTCATATAAAAAGGTGGACACATTGTTTAAAATGATTACTTAAATCTAAGGCATATAATAGAGTTTTACACGATTTTTACCCTCCATATTTTTATTTATATTTATTTTAATACATGAAATGAATTCAACCGACTCTCTCTCCCCTCCCGCTATAAGATTGGTCTACCAGGGTTTTATATCGTGAAACTGATTTCCTTGAATTTATACCCTAACGGCATGATGGACGGGGGCGGTTGCCACATAACATTAGGGTTTACAGGAGACAAACGCAGTGCTTGAAACCCGCGGCGCCTGGAATTATACCATCGGTTTCAAAAATGAAACAGTAAATTCAGAGCAATGCAGGGAGTGATATTAGTTGCTCCAACAGCATCCATGAGGCGATTTTCTCTTCCAATTATGCTATTCATTTTTGATTCAGATTTAGGGAGGCTTCCCAATGAACGGGAGCAGTGATACGGCTTCAACATTAATCAACATTATTCAAAGTTGGAGCGAGGTATTTGTTATTGCAACACGAGAAATAACCTCGTTCCAATTTTGATTTGGAGTGGTGTTGGGATTGTATTGTTGCTTTTGTGTGAGAGGACATGATGTCAACTCTGATTTCATTATAAAGAAGAGTTGAGCCACTCTCCATCCCGATTATGCATAATGGGGAGAGAAAATCGCCACATAAATGTTGTTCGGTGATAGTTCCGTTGAAGCAGAATCGCAGTCAAACGTCACACACAGTAATGAGGGTTCCGAAATTGAGAGCATTATTACATAGAGTAGGACAGATGGAAAAGTAAAGCGGCTGTAGGGAGCTTGGACATGCAGAAGATAAATCTAGGGCTTGTATGGAGTCGAAATATTGGTCCACGAGGGTTACAGGGTGGGAAGACAGTAAAGATGATGACTGCGCTTCTGATTTGGAAAGGTCTTTGAAGTTTATTCTAGTCCTTGGGATGGCGCGGATGGGGCATTTACTGATTGTGATGATTGGAAGAGCGGGCAGGGGAGAGGATAAGGAAGAGGACTCGCTGTGATATAGCGATTCTGAGAAAGCAAGGACGAGGAAGACTAGGAGGCAGAAAATATGCATAGGAAGCATCGCAGGAACAGAAGCCCCTTGTTTAGAGGCGGTAAACATCATTGATATGGCGGCAGTGCGTGGTTCACAAATTGTTTGAGTAAAACTGAATGATGTCAACATATGCAAACAAAGGAGCTCGTGGGTACTCTATTATGGAGGCGCGTTATCCTAGGTATGGATTCTCAAATTGTGCTTTGGTTTAACGGTATTTTTAGGTTCTCTATCATGATATCATGAACTATTCAATATAAATCCATGGTTGTCTGGTTTTATTAGCTATCTTCCGAAGTGCTTCTGTAGATTTCTTAGTTGGATGCCTCTCTACATAGTTACCTTATGAATTTTTATGGTGATGATATGAACTTGAGATGTCTTACCTAATTCCAGTTCATTATTAGTTTTGCTTATATTAGTAACTGGTATTTAAGTACATTCCAGAGTCCAAAAATTGTAAACCTTTGTTGATTAAATTAAAGGCTGCATTTTTTTTTTTTCCAATGGAAAAATCATAATCTTTCATTATGTGGAAAAATTACATGTAGTAGATGTCCAAAGCATATGCAACTCTGATGGCCCATGGCCATTTCAAAACACTGTATCAAAAAAATATAGATGGCCTGTAAGCCATTTCATGTAGGTTGTTCAGTGTGATAAAACCTGTACATATTCCTCACAGAGGTATATAGTTTGTTTGTCTATATATCATCAAAAAAAATATATGGTTTTTGAGAAAAAGGACTAAGATAAAGCAACAAAATGTATATTTTTAGGGCCTTTCCACCTTATGGTACTCCTGATCTATATATGACTTGTGGTGATATTGATATTAATCTGCTACCATTTGTTCATAGATCATCCACAAGCCTCGGGGTAGTAGCGTGCCCTCCTTGGAAAGCTTGTCAACATTTTCATTATATTCCCTGTATATATAATGACAAGAGACTGTGTTAAAAACTGCTTTGAAAATGTTGACTTCATCCAAAATATTTCAAAGTGAAATAGCATGACATTGATTTTTGTTGTTGAACCAGTTGATAATGATTTTTGAATCCCTATTGATCTGAATGGTGGAGCAATCTTGAGCTAGTGCAAAGTGGAGCAGATGTTTGAGGGTGATTAGCTCGGCATAATTGTTTGTTCCCTCCCCCAGTCCCAATTGGACCTTATAGAAATGCTGATCAGAGATATATAAAATGAAACCCCCTCCGCATCCATGAGATTGGGCTGCTCCATCGAAAAATGCCCATGGCCTAGTTTTGTCAATCCGTCCGGGGGCAGCAGATCTATGAATGTGGGAGTTTTCAACTTCAGGGATGTCATGATAGGCTACCACAGCCTTCGCAATGATAAAAGGCCATCGGGTAGTTGCATCATTGAAAATTATGTGATTCCGGGTGAGCCATATAGTCCAACAGAGGATGAGAGGAAGGCATTGTTTCTTGGAGCCCTGGTGTGCTGTATTCCAATTGTTCCAGGGTTGTAGTATAGAGGGGCCCTACCATGTATTTTGAATAAAGAGTTGCTGAGTTGTTGTTTGCCAAAACTGGACGATAGTTGGATAGAGCAAAAACATATGCTCGTTTGTTTCAGAGTCTTGTTTGCATAATACACACCAGAACGGGCCATGTATGGATCTGTGCAAGAGGGCTTCGCCTGTGGGGGTTTTGTTGCTGAGGACACTCCACATGAAGAAGCGCGCTCGCGGAGGTGTTTTCAGTTTCCAAATCTGTTGCCACCATTCTTTTGAAAGTTCAGGTTTGCGATCTGAGAGAAGGTGGGTGTAGCCCAGCTTTGGAGTATATTTTCCATGCTCAGTAAGCATCCATACAAGTTCATCTGCATCATCATTTATACGCACATGAGCTTTAGTCAATGCTGTTAGATATGTTCCCCAGGATTGTTGCCACTGTATAGGAATGCCCACTTCAGGGGCTGTCCTCCATTTCTGGTTGAAGACAGTGCTGCGCTTACGATCAACAATATGTGCGATCACTGTGGTATCTCTATGTTGTAGATATTGTATCAGGTCAGGTGGCAGTAGATACTTGTTTCCCCCCCGTCCATGGGTCAATTCCAATGCGCACTGAGTTACCATTGTTTATGCGCCATGCCAGACCAGATCTGATGAAAGGCATAGTTTGTAGGATTGATTTCTAGACTATAGAGATGCCTAAATGTGGCCAATATGGTAGGCGAACCCAGTCCAAGATTTGCTGCTGCCAGATGTATTTATGGTATGACACAATGGCCCATAGATTTTGTGAAGTGAGTAGGGTCCATCTCATCTTGGCTGTAAGGGCTTGTGCAAGCAATTTTCTTCTAGCTCACCCAAGCAAAAGTTTTTCCTTCCTTTTGTCCATTCCATAGATATTTGCAACATGTCTGTTGAATGTGGCCGAGTATTCCCCGAGGAATCCAGGCGAGTGACATCCAGTATACAAGTGTGGCTTCCATCACAAATTTCATAAGGACCAGGCGCTCTACTCTGGACAGGAATCTGTGATTCCAAATTTTTAGTCTCTTCTCAATTTTAATTACTAGCCAGATCCAGTCAGTAATCCGGTAGCTGTGGGGTTTGATCCAGAACCCCAAGTATTTCAGGCCATCCGAGAGGTTATGCATTTGATAATGGGAGTAATGGAGAGCTGTTCTATCCTCTTGAGGGGAGGTGTGAGACAGACTAATAGTAGACTTGGATTGATTTGCGACCATACCTGTGGCTTTTTCAAAGAGTGCAAGGATGTCATGGAAAGAGGTAGAGTCCCTGATGCTGCCATCCAGGAAGAGGAAAATCATAACATCATCAACGAAAAAGAGGTGGGTGAGGTGACAAAGTTCATTCATTTTCAGTCCTTTGAGTCTGCCTTCCCTTTTTGCAGTGCCAATGAGCGTACTGAGTCCCTCCATCACTATAAGGAACAAAAAGGGAGAAAGAGGGCATCCTTGCCGGAGTCCTCGCTCGACATGGAAGAAATGGGATGCAGATCCATTTATGAGTATACTGAAGGATGCCGAATTTATGCAACACATGATCCATTTTGTGAAAGCGAGTGGGAATCCTAGATTGATTAGAATCATCTTAATAAAGAGCCAGCTGACACGATCAAAAGCCTTTACGAGGTCAATATTGAGAATAATGCTTTTCATATTTATTGTTTTGATAGAGTGAATGGCTTCCTGCGCAGTGCCTATGGCCTCATGGATGTGTCAATTTTGAAGAAAGGCGAATTGCTCTGGAGAGATGTGATGGGAGAGTATAGGACAGAGCCGATTAGCTATGATCTTTGTGATGATTTTATAGAGGGTATTGCATAGAGAGATTGGTCGGAAATCATTGAAGGATGTAGGGGAGTCAGATTTAGGTATAAGAGCGATGAAGGTAGCATTGATAGCCTCATACATCTTCCCGGAGTTCTTACACTCTTCAACTACATTGAGAAGATCATTCCCAATGAGGTCAAAAAAGGCTAAGTAGAATTCAATGGACCATCCATCTGGGCTAGGGCTTTTATCTTTGTTGAACCATTTTAATGTCCCTTCAAGTTCTTCTCTAATGACGGGTGCAGTTAGCTCAGCTGCAGCATCTGGATCTACAAAACTTGGGAAGTGCCCTGCTACTTGAATGATATCGGCAAGGTTTGAGGTTGGGGGTTCCTTATATAGATGTTTGAAGTGTGAAATGCCCAACTAAGTTAGTTGATTGAAAGTTTTGGCAATGCCTCCATCTTGCGAGGGCATTTCCAGATGGTGTTGGAGGCTTTTCTCCCCTTGGCAAAATTTTGAAAGTAACTTGTGTTCTCATCCCCTGCTTTGAGCCAGAGCACTCTGCTCTTGAGTTGGCAGGTTTCCTCACTTTCCTTCAGAATTCTGGCCCTTTGATTTTCTAATTCGGTTAGATGTGACTTGGCTTCTGTGTTTTAGAAACACTTGCTTTGGTCATCTATAAGATGGGCCAAGGAGGATTCAACAGAGGCGAGGGTATGGTTATCCCTTTGAGTTTTTTCCTTTGCCCATTTGATAGTTACTTTGTTGAGATGCAGAAGGTTATGACAGAACCCTTCAGCTCAGGTGAGACCTTGAGTGGGAGGGTTTTGCAGCCAGAACTTTGAGACCATTTTGGTGTAGGAGGGGTCTTGAAGCCAAGATGAATTGAATTTGAAAGGGGCTTTAGGCTTAATAGGAGGGCCAGATATTTCGAGGTAGATAGGCAAGTGGTCAGAGATACCTCGGGATCCGACCCATTGCCTATAATGGGATAAGCTCTGTAACATAGGGGTTTTGAGGATGAAACGGTCCAGTCTTCTGGCTAGTGCTGCCTCTCCAACTCTTCTGTTCCTCCATGTGGGCAGGGGTCTATTCATGGGGATATCCGAAATATGTGCTTGAGCGAGCAAGTTTTCCATGGTATCAGAGAGCGGGTCGATCTGTGTCGATGAGCCCCAGGACTCACTAAATTTGATAGGAAAATTTAGATCACCTCCCATAATCAGATTGTCAGATGAGGTAATAGAGAGGTTTAGGAGCTGATTTCATGACACAGAGATCCATTCCCAGCTCAGCAGAGAAGATGTCGATACCAATGAAGCCCTTTCCTCCCTAGGCCGATCATAGGTTTATGGAGCGTGGGTTGTACCCCAGAGCCAATTCTCCAGATCACCCGACTGCATCTAGGGCGAGGAATTCCCATCCCGGGTTCAGACTCCTCAGAATACAGATAATGTGTTGAGATTCACCTAGGGTTTCTTGAAGAAAAATAATGTCTATAGTTTCGGATTCAAAAACCCTGTGGAGGGCTAGCTTGTTCAGACTCCTCAGAATACAGATAATGTGTTGAGATTCACCTAGGGTTTCTTGAAGAAAAATAATGTCTATAGTTTCGGATTCAAAAACCCTGTGGAGGGCTAGCTTTTTGGGCAAGCTAGCCATGCCCTTGCAGTTAAATGATAGACACTTCATGGGGGTAACATGTCAAGGGTGTTCTTTGCTCTGAGAACCCGATCTAATGAAGATTGCCTTCCTGAGGCCAACTTAGCACCAACCCGAAGTATAGCATGCGAGAGATAAGATTTGCGCCCACGAAGGGGTCTAATGGTCATCGAGGGGAGGGACAGGTCGAGGCCAGAATGTATTGAATGTGTATCCACAATGGGGGGGTGGGATCGCAGATTGTAAGGGTGGGGGGGAACCAGGGGAGTAGGGGATGGGGTGGAGGATGCCTCCGGAGGTAGGGATGGGGAGGTAGTAGAATAAACCAGTTGATGGGAGAGCATGGGGCAGGCGATAGATGTAGGGGTGGGATATATTTTGCTTATGCTTTTTGTTTTGTTGTTTTTTCTCTATTATTGTTTAGTCCAGTATTTACATTAATCCATGAGGAGTTTGATTCAGATTGTGTATCTTTGTCTGGGTTTTTTCCTACAGATTATAGATAACATATCCCCACCTTAAGAATTCAAGAACTTCCAAGATAAAGAAGTAGGATGTAGCAATTTCAGTCCTAGGTGACTGCCATTCATATTATCTGAATTAAACAAACAAATTGTTGAATTTATATAGTGTAGAAATTAAATTTCAGAACTTAGCATCAATCGCACAATAGTTGGTAAAGGAAATAGTGAAAGCATAAAACAGTGTCACACGTACATAGGTAATTTCTCCTTCAAAATCAGCATTTCATTTCTTATTGGAAGCTTACATGGAAACCTCCTCAACCTGCTAAAACAACACTGGTTACCAAAAATATTACCCCAAACTAAGTTGTACTGTTTGCTGGGAAAAGTATGGCCTTCAAGAAAAAGGACAACCGCTGTATGGCCTTAAAAAAAGGACAGTGGCTGTATGGTTTTGTACAATAGTATGGACATGCTATACAGATCGGCATGGCTGTACGGATCTCCTATATGGCTTCATAAAACTGTGCAGATCTGCTGTTTGGCTGCCTTTTCAACCTACTGAAAAGCTGCAAACCAATCCTCTTCCTGCTGTGTGCTGTTTTTTATTGTTTGGTACTCAACTTGTTCTATTTGACATGTCTTTATACTTTTCGCTGTATGCCTAATCTACCAAATCTTAATCTTTTGGTGAGATCTACGGTTGAGGTTAATCCCAATCTAAGCTGTTAATGCATTAAATGCACTTTATTAGACTTCACAGTTCAATATAAGACATTCCACTTTTTCCTAAAGTGAATTACAAAAGAGTTATGTTTTGAAAGGCCTTGAACTACTTCTAGGTTGTTCTAGCATGTTTGCATTTAACTTGTGTGAAAGTTCTTGTCTGAGGTGTATTTATCAATACTTCCTCTTACCGAGGAAGGGATTTTGCATCACTCCAAGTCTATCTTTGAATGCTTCAAATTTCCTTTTGTTAAGGACTTCTTGTCGCTCCACTGCTCTCTTTTGAGTCTTTTTTGATACGAGGTCATAGTTGATCTCTATGAGCTCGACTTTGTTATGAAAAATTGGTTTCTTAGAGGGTTTGATGTCTTTGAGTATCCTAATAAATCACTGTGGAGTTACTTCTAATAAACAATTCTACAAGTAACTTGCAAACCTAGATGACTTAACAATTAGTAATATAGGCTACCATGTGTTACATACCCAATCCTTGGGATTATGGTAAGTTTCAAATATTTATCTAGGAGGAATATTGTCTCAATAGGTGGATAGGACGAGTCATTTGGATAGGTTAGGAAGAGCCATTTGGACCTCTTGGAAGATGAAACCAAAGGTCGCTTTCAATTGTATTTATAATTGGTTCAATTGAATAGAATCCAAGCATGTAGTTATCCAATGACAAACTTGACAATAGTATTAGAGCATAGGGTTTCTTTTCTTCCTCGAATTCTTCTTTTTAATTCAAGGTATTAAGGCCATTGGATTTTTAATGTGAGGCGAATGTGCCACTGTATTTCAAGAGGTAGAGTTGTTTGGCAGAATTCAAGGTTTTAGACTTCAAATTGTGTGCATGTATGTCCATTCTTATGGAGGCTCAAGTTCAAGTTGAGCAAGAAGAAAAAAGTTGTATTATGGTACCAAGTGCTTATTTTCTAGAGCATGGGCATATTGTGGTTTTAATGAACTGTCTTTTGAATTTAATAGAGATTTTACGTTTACCTAACTTGACTCTATTATGTAATCTAACAAGAGGTATTGAATTTAGGTTTTATGTAATGAGAATGGCAACACAAAGTAGCAACAATACTTTGGTAGTCATGTTGGTGAGTGAGGTGTACTGCAGATTCGTGGAGATGGTTAGCACTAGAGGAAGAACAAGGCTCCATGGTTTTGCCTGCTTCATTCTCGTCTATGGGCTAGCATCTTAACTAGTTTGGATGCTTGTTGATGAATGTCGTCGATCTCTTTAGAGATTCTTATTTCTATTATGATAATTCTTTTGAGTTGTCAGAGGACCAAAATGCCAACTCTGATAGTGCGCATGATCATGCAGAGCATCGTTTTATTTGAAAGCATGCAACCAATGGCCATGGTTGGCAAAGGTACATTTGTAAGTGGTGTGTTGAATGCTCAATTGCTCACAACTCTTGAAGTAGACAAGGATGATTTGGTGACTCTCATGCTCCTTCTAATTGCTCCCTTATTGCAAGTAATGATCATCTACCACCTCATCTTTTGGTGCATCTTCAACATGTCATTCAACTCTTCATTTGGACAAAAACTTGCATTTGTAGTAGCGAGAAGAATTTTGTGGACAAGGGACTTGGGAAGAAGAATTTTAGAGGTAGGGTATACACAATCAAGGTGAGAGATTTCATCTTCATTGTATCTTGTGGCAAGTATGGACATGAGGCGAAGAGATGCAAAATCCCATGGGAGAAGAACAAGCAAGATAAAATAGGAGAAGACAAAGGTAAAGCATTAGATTTGACGAAAGTTAAAGCATTTGAATTTGCTCATGAGATGCAAAATCCCATGGGAGAAGAACAAGCAAGATAAAATAGGAGAAGACAAAGGTAAAGCATTACATTTGACAAAAGTTAAAGAATTTGAATTTGCTCATTATATTGCTGTCCATTACATCTTTAGAGTAAATGAAGATTTTTTTACACTTCGTTTGCTTCTTGGAGAGATGTGTGGCTGCTTGACATAGGGGCAACATGCCACATGACCTTTTGAAGACAATTCATTGAAGATTTCAATGACTTTGTGGATGGTATAGTTTATTTTGTTGATAAATCAAGTCTCAAACTTTGGGGAACTAGCATTGCCTGGATTCTCTGATTTTCTTGTGCATGATGTGCTCTATCTTGCTGAGTTGTGAAGGAATTTGTTGTCTCTTGTGCATGTTTGACAACGTCGTCTCAAATTTGTACAATGTCCTTGGACACGCCTTGATTTTGGCCATCTCTCCCCCCTCTTCTTGCTATCTATTCTGATATCGAGATATCTAGGAAGTTGTTTGGGAGATAAGCACTAATGAAGCTACAAATGAGGAAGAGTTTTGAGTAGAGTTCCTCAAGCATGGCATTTATTCTCTAGATTTCCTCTTGGTCGGCTTGTTTAAGAATGTTATTTGTATAAGCTTTCCCCAGGTGTGGTTACATCACACCATTCACTTGGTCCATAAATCAAGCTCTACTGCGAATCCAAACAACTATAGGACGATCATCTATCTATAATATTCCTAGAGTTTGTAGTAAGTGACCATTAGAAAAGTGATTTATATGGGAACTTTGGGCAACCTTTTCCCCTTCTAAATAGAGTCCCTTGCAAATTGTTAGTACTACCCCGAAAACAATGGAAATAGTTGCTAGATGGACGACTAGCATCACATTGTTTCAGAAGCATCCTGCCCTTAGACAAACGATATTAGCAAATGAGAAGAGTGGTATGGCATATTCTTAGGATTTTTTGTTGTTGTTGTTTTCCTTTACTGTGCAAGGAATCAACTGGTATAACGACAAAAGATGATGATTGATTGTATCTGTCATCCGATCATATTCGTCTTCAAACAACTCACTGATCCGGATCATGGGGGGAGGCCCCCAAGATCTAAAAGATTTAAATGGATCTTGTGGGGGAGGCGGAGGGGGGGGGCAAGATTTTAAGAATTGCAATGCTAGAAAGAAAATGACAGAACTAAAGAATTGCAACACTAGAATGAAAATGACAGAACACATAGTAAATAAAACCACAAAGAAACTTTTTATTAAAATCGATAATAACTATAAAAGCTACATTGTGGCGGACAATCTGTCCTTTTGCAAAATGTGACTTGTTACTTACAGTATTTTTCAGTCACAATACCACAGGTCAATTCCATGAGTGGATGTCACAATACCACGGTCAATTCCATGGGTGAATGAATACCATGGGTGGATGTCACAATACCATGGGCAAATACCACAGGTGAATGAATACCATGGGTGGATGACACTTATAATGCCATGGGTAAGTTCCATGGGTGGACGAATAACATGGTTGGATGAATACCATGTGTGGATGAATACTATGGGTTGATGAAATTTTCCATTCAGATCACTCACATGACAAGGATGTCCACCAAAGATAGGTCCATCTTGAAGATAGGAGGACAGATTTGCAACACCTGAATTTGCCATTCGTCCCCAAGCAATGTTGGGGAGGGGGGCACTGTAATGATCCCCTATGGATTAATTGCCAAGGGTGGATGAAGTAGCTCATCGAACCTCGTAGGCTATAGTCTTGATAAAGGGGGAAAACCTAAACTTCCCAATGTTTGGGGCAATATTGGGAAAATATAGGGTTGGTTAGGGCAAAAAAGCCCAAATTGGAAGTTGCATTACAACCCCTTACATTCAAGAAACCCTTGAGGGAATCTATAAATATAAGAGAGTTGGAATTATTTTGGATGATCAATTTGGATTGGAATATCTCTAATTTTCTTGACCCTGAGGCTCTAAGGGCTTTGAAGCCCCTTCCTTTTGATTAGCTTCGATGGAGTTGACCTCTATAAATCCTTCTATCTATAGTTTCAATGGAGTTGATCGCACCCTACCTAGACACTGATTTTTTTGTTGTAACACAATGTTTTCTCTTAAGCAAAGGAATCACACAGATATGTGGAAAGCTGGAAAGGCTAATTTGCATTGTATCTTGAAGTTTTGTGGTTGTCAAAGTGTTGGTAACACTGCAAGTCCCTCTTGAATCAAGTAAGGCCTAACCTTGTTCAAGGAATCAACTCGTTGGAGGTTGAGGAGTTCGGTTTGGAGCAAACGTCAAGGGTTTAAGGTCAAGCAAAGTGATCTAAAGTAGCAAATTTATTTGAAGAATTCTCAGTCACAAGGCTGCATAGTTGAGCCCTATTATAGTTGAGGCAACAAGGAAGAAATTTTTTAGTGGAAGTCGGAAGTGAAGGGTTGGCATAAACACTCCTTGTTAGTAGACCACCTAGCTAATGATCAGTGAGTTATAGACTAGTTTTTGACTACATTAAATAATTCTAGTACGGTTTATTGGTCTATTACATGGTGACAACACTATTAGCAAATTATTGGTTGAATGTTTTTTGGTCAGTTAACCCTAACTTACTAGGTTGTTGAAGAATCATATTGCTGTGAGAGATATTCATTGATGTTGTAGAAATTGAATTGCTGGTGTAATAAGCTAGGAGCAATGGATATATTGGCACTGTTGTGAGACATTGATGAATGAGTTATTGCATAGTTTACATTGTTATGCACTATGTGTTGCCTCTACCTAGAATTGGAAGAAATATTTTGAAATTCAGTATAATTCATCTTGTGATTGTTTTACCCTAAGGGAAAAATTACCCTAGGAATTTACACTTTCTCTCAACAACATTTTCGGTTATGGTTATCACTCTACTATGAACTCATCAAAGCGATACACATCTCATTAACACTCTTCTTTCTTGATATGTGAGGGATCACATGATCCTTTATTGCGTCAACGATGATTCGTTTGGCTTTCACATTTTTCAAATTATGGATGACCAATGTTTTAACATCTATAGGAGGTGTAACTTGACTTTTTGCAAACTACTTTGGATTGTTCTCCATGAGAATCAAGACCATTCTCAACTATGGACTAGAGTTATAGGCACCCTCCAACTTGTCCTCAAACCTCAAATTGATTGTTGCCATCTTCTGAAAGCATAAATTCAATTGAAAGGTTATGTTGTTACACCCTTGAATGGTATTGTCTCCCTCTCCCTCTATGAGGGATGACCTTTGCCAATCATGTTGTCTCTTTTGTTGGCCTGGCAAATTCTCGAGGGCCTTGACCATGCCACTGTCTTGTTTTCGACGGATCTATTTTCCTTAACCCAATCCTAACAACTGCTGTGTAGGGTTATAGTTTGTGGTTATTGTGGCTATTGCCAAATCTTTCCTAGATGATTGGCTTGTGTAGCCCTATCTCTATTGGTAGCGCCCCTGACCTTGTTTTCTTGCTCTTCGCCTCAACTCACCTACAAATTGTGCCAATGACGATTCTTGATCTACAAGGGCCTATTCTTGGTAGACCCTTGACTCATGTCCCATGTTTGAGCACTATCCCTGTCAGCCCTAACTGCACTGCAGACTAGTGTGCAACCCTTCCAACCACTTGCGGTGTCTTGACTTTATTGTCGTGGCTGTGGTCGATTCTCCATGCCTATGACTTATTGCTTTTCTACTCTCTGACTTGTCGGCCCACGTGTCCACCTTGGTGCAATGACCCTCGTGTGCATTTGTTGTGTTATTTCAAACTTGTGGCATGTGTTGCCTCCTTAGCCTGACCCTATTGCATATGCTTCAAGCTTAAGGCTCCGACAATTGTTGTAGTCACCCTGAGAGTGAAAATCTTAGTGTCAACCCTCTCTATTTGGTTGTGTTGGTTGTCGACTACAATGGCAATCAACACCTTTACCCAAACTGCGTCTTTAATCGTCCCACTAACTTGTGTTGATTGTGAGAAGATTGATCACCATGATCTATCTCTCTGTTGGTTGACTTTGTGTGTTTGAATCTGTGCACGGTTTACTGGAGTTGGTTGGTCGCTGTTGGCCACTGCTACGATTTGTCAAATTGTCGGGTGTGGGTGACGTGCAAACCACTTCGGTTGACGACCCACTCAACTGCCAAGCCTCCCCCTTTCATTTTGTTTTGTTTTCTTCTTTTAACTTCAATTGTAGTTATGTCCATACATTATGCAAAATATTTCTTTAGCCTCTATGTAGATTGATCTCGCACTGCAAAAATTAAAGCTAGCTACTTATATGGTTGCTTCATTGAACCTAGCCCACTTTTCAATGCATGGACAAACCTAGCTTCTTACGTGATTCATAGATAGATTCTCAAAGTTTTGGGCTTTGATACCATGTTAATTTTTTCACGAACTTAGCGCTTGACAATTTATTGACCTAGCAAATTGTAGATCTACTCAATAAATGCATGATTACATTTTTTACGCATTTAGCAAAAGCAAAAATTTTACCAACCTCAGTAAGAAGAGACAAACAAATTCTGCTCAATCAATAGTTCTTCATTAAATCTAGACCTTCTTGGGCTCTTGTCTTGGGATAATGACCCAAATGAAGAAGATACACTTGCAACATACGTTAGATTTGACCCAAAAGACAAGGCACCAGGGTTTTTCTTTAATCTCCTTTGTTGCTCTAGATTTTTATTGTTGCACTTCCACACTTCCTCGGACCCAACATACTAGACTATCATACTCCTCACTTTGAGAAAATCCCTCTTTCAAAGGCTAGTACTGTTGTATGGTGTGTCTTTCTCCTTTTCTTAGCTTTGTTTATATAACCTTAAATGAGCTAAATCCTTAAGCCTAATCTCCAAAGTAATTGACGACCTAGATTAGATTTCATCTCATTTGTATTCAATGATTGAGATTAAAACATAATTACTAAAGTAATTTACTTTACTTTTCCTAAGTTTCTTTAGCTCAATTAACCAACATAATTAATTTTGTGATTTCCTAAGTTAAACATATGTTAAGTTACATTAGCAACTTGCTTACACTTGAAGTAATCTCCTAAGGAGATCTTGGGCGTGTAGGTCTATGTAGAAGTACCTATCGGAGCTATAAACATCAACAAAATTGTCTTGGATATTCCAATGATTAGTGCACCAAAACAAGAGCAAGTTTCTTGATGTTGAGCGACTTTTGCATGCCTAGACACTTAGCCCTGTGCAAAAGCACTTGCTCGAGTTACAAACATCATCAAAATTTCCTTGGATATTCCAATGATTTGTTGACCAAAGCATATTTATAACTACATCGACTATAATGAGACTATACTTGATTGTGCAACTATTCTTTTTTGCATTTTTAAAGATTTAAACAAGGTGAGTAAAATTACATCACCTAGATTATTTGATCACTTTGACATAACTCATACATGGAACATAAGATTTTCCCTAAAAGTGTGATGTAGGAAAGCTAATAAGAAAATGAAGGAATGTGCCTTTTATTTCTTATTTTATGGAGATTACAGTTCATATTACAAAATTGACCCAAGCTTGTTGTGAAGATATGGGACACCATGATATTCTATAGTGTTCTATAATATGCTTCTCTCATCTCTCCCATATGATATTCTATAATATGCTTCTCTCTCTGCTTTGTTTGTGTCTCATCCACACTCTCATTGCCCCTTTCTTGGAACAATGTTGGTGGCTAAAGAAAGTGAACTTATTCCTCGCTCCCCCCCCCCCATGCTAGAGTTTTGCAACTCAAATTAGTGTTAGGTTTATGGTCCCAAAACCATATTGGAATCTCCATGATGCTTCTAGAGGTATCTATTAGATTTACATACGCAATTATGCTACTAGCTCCACGTGGGAAGTATGGTGAGCTAACACAACTGCGACATGGACTTGCATGGAATAATTTGGTAGTTACCTTGCCAAGGGCATAACTTTTGCATGTGGATTATGTTTGACAATATGCAATTGGAAAGCTATTAGCATGTAGAATTCAACGAGGACATTGAGGATCTATGTCCTCAACTTATGAGACCCATAATTCCGCTACCTATACATTGAACCATAGGGTTCAAGGCTGGTCCATTCGAGTTGTTTTTTTGATGTGTCCTAAAGTGGCCCTTCTTGGTTCTAAATTCAATATTCTCAATATCAAAGCATCAATAAAGTCGGTAATAATGTCAATCTATTTTGGATAAGTGGATTGGTTTGTTAATGATATTGAGCTTATGTTTTATAAATAGCACTCTTTAAGGTTATGATCTACATCTTTTTGCCTTCCTCAAATAACCTTCATTTTTTAATTTTTAATTTGTTCAATTTATACATAAATTGAATGCCATTTTTTGAACTTGAGTTGTCATCATTGCAAGAACTCCAACTTAACACTCCAATATATTTTTTCACAAAGGGCTTTATTCATTTGCTCCAGTTGGTTTGCTTTCTATATATTTGGTCACTCCCTTTGGTGCCAAAACATAGCCAAGAGGGCATATTGAATGAGGAAATTCTATTTACTAGGGATAGGCAAAGTTCTTTTTGATTTTATCAATAATAATTCTCCAATTTTTTACAATGTCTTCCATCTTCCATCTTCTAGGAGAAACCCAAGAATAAAGTAGGAAGAGTATCATCTATAAATCCTAGCATGGTCAAATTTTATTTTTTTTGGTCCCCAAGCAAAATTTCTTTTGATTTGTCTTTGTTGATGATCTAGCTTGTGGCTTTCTCCAAGATTTTGATTATATGGTTTATTTCTTTAGCCTTTAGACTATCCAATTCTAGTAGTGTATTTGTATTACCTATAAATTGTAGATATGAAATAGGACCACAATCTAATGTGATTTTAAACATTCCAAATTCTGCGATGATTGTGCATGAGAGATGATTTTGCTAGGGAGTTTGCAAGGATGATGAAGAAGAAAGGAGAAATGAGACAACCTTTTCTTAATTCCCTAGATGATTTTAAAAAATTAGAGGTTCCATCCTTGAGAAGGACAACAAAAGAGGTTATTAAATTGCAATCTTGGGTCACTTAACCAAATTTTGATCAAGCTTAGAGTTAAAAGGAATTTTTTGAGGAATGCAGTATTCATGTCATCGTAAGATTTTGCAAGGTCTAATTTAGAAGAATATCCATCTTTTATGGCCTTAAGGGATTGGATAGCTTGTTGAGCAACAATAAATCTAACCATGATCTCCTTACCAACTACAAACCTGCCTTTTTCAAAAGGTAAGGGATGGAATGAGATGTAAATAACCTACACGAGTATCTTGTTTTATCTACAATTGCTAATAACTATGTGTGGATAATGTGCCATGTATATTCAACGCAACCACAAGAATGTTTTTTAAAGAGGAAGTTCACAATAATGAGTATGCATAAATTCTAGAGTTACACAACAAATGCACCAAAGAGTGAATCTCAACCCATAGTGTAGATTGCTTCATCAGATGGAAACGACCTTGGCTAAAATCTTCATGTGAGCAATTGCATTTCAAAAGATGTCAATTGGATCAAATTCTAGATGAAGGACAAGTGTATGAACTAATGCATCAAGATCATGCCAATGTGGGCATGAAGTGGATAGTGGAGGAAGCCAAGCTACCATGGTGTGGATAGTGCAGGATAACCAAAATGAAGCACATGGTGGTCATATATTTCCGTAATCTTAGATGGTGTTATGTTTTGCAAAGTTTGTGATTTTAGTATAGTTTTGTAGAATATATACTAGTTAGTGCTTTTGTTATTCCTTTGCAAAGGATAAAAAACAATAGTTGTAATTGCGAGCTTTGTTAATTTTGAGAACATTTTTGAACCATTGGTCTGCGTTGAGAAATCTAGGGCATAGCAATTAGGTGATTTCTCTTGTAATGATAACTGCTTGTGAATGTTTTTTACTTCAATAGATTAGGATCTTTTCGTTAGTTAGATTATTATAGTGTTCTTTATCAAATAAATACCAAAGCATAAACAATAAAGAGACAAGAGACACAGAATGTTGGCTATTAGCGAGGGCCAAAACTTCTCCCACTTGAAATGAAAACCCAAATGAATTCTTCTTATAGAGACTTCAATTGACGAATACCAAGACCGAGACCCTTGACCTATTCGCCTTTCCAAGACCAAGTCGCATACCTTCCTTGATGAGATCCTTCTTTGAATCAAACTTATTGCTCTTTTCTCCTTCTTTGATCAACGCAAGTCAAACTGGTTCGCACTTCTAAAATTTTGGTTTCTTTCCATAGAACTGCAGTCCGTACTTCTATTGTTTCACACGTGTGAGGAGTGAGAACGAACTTGGAGATGCCTTCCTTCGCTATTCTTGAGGACTCCTCTAGGTGAATTCGGTTAGTAGTGGAGTTGCTTTTGTTATTCCTTTGCAAAGGAAAAATAATAGTTGTAGTTGCGAGCTTTGTTAATTTTGAGAACATTTTTGAACCATTGGTCTGTGTTGAGAAATCTAGGGCATAGCAATTATGTGATTTCTCTTGTAATGATAACTGCTTGTGAATGTTTTTTACTTCAATAGATTAGAATCTTTTCTTTAGTTAGATTATTATAGTGTTCTTTATCAAATAAATACCAAAGCATAAACAATAAAGAGACAAGAGACACAGAATGTCGGCTATTAGCGAGGGCCAAAACTTCTCCCACTTGAAATGAAAACCCAAATGAATTCTTCTTATAGAGACTTCAATTGACGAATACCAAGACCGAGACCCTTGACCTATTTGCCTTTCCAAGACCAAGTCACATAACTTCCTTGATGAGATCCTTCTTTGAATCAAATTTATTGTTGTTTTCTCCTTTGGTCAATGCAAGTCAAACTGGTCCGCACTTCTAAAATTTTGGTCTCTTTCCACAGAACTTGGAGATGAATTCCTTTGCTACTCTTGAGGACTCTTCTAGGTGAATTCAGCTAGTAGTGGAGTTGATGAAGAGACCCTTTTGGTGACCCTTTCTTGGATTGATATAGTATTGTAGAAACCCTAGTTTTTTTCGACACATGTAAAGATATTAACCCAAAGACAATGCCAAACAACTTGATCTTCCTTTCCTTCTTCTTGTTGGTTATAGGGCTGCTTTCCTTGAGAACTTCACACTCCTAATTTCAGAGCTTGATTGAATCGCCTGCTTTTGAAATGAGGTCGAGTTGCCCTGTTTATAGTCGTTGGAGCCTCCATAATACGTCGACATGAACTGAGCGTGAGCCAACATGTCTTTTGGAGCAAATTCACTATTTCATTTAAGGTTGACTTGATGGAAATTCTTGAGCTTGGTCTTAGAGGGCTATTTGACTCTTTCATTGAGTCATATACAAATGTAACATGCCCAAGAAGGGTCTTCCATACGTGACATTGACTCAATAGAATTTTATGACTTGATGACAAAACCTAAAAGCTGACAATGGCAGCTATTACTAAAAATAAAATTCCTTGCTCATGAAACCCATGAGACAAGCATTATAATAATAATTTTATTTTTCTTCTTTACATCGATTACATAAAATCATAATTACACGTCATTATGAAGACTGAACCTAGTTACATTTTTCAACACTCCTTATTAAGTAGGGAGGTATTCATAATGGTACTTGGTCATTCTCAATCTGAAGAATTCTCATAAGAAGAGTCAGATTGGTAACCCATATGTTTAGCATCATATCGATCAACATTGTCACATAGCAAGGCCTTGATTAACCGCTCTATCTCTCCACGAGATGAGAGCATAATACTAATGAGACCAATGATGTATAAACAACCTCATCATTGTCTCTCTCGGAACATACTCCATTTGGGTTCTCATCAGGACTATTCTTATCTTGGATTCCCAGTCCTCAAGGAATATCGGTCCTCTGCGACTACTTTTGCCATTGATGTCCTACCACATCCTCAAAGAGCATTGAATGCCAGATGTTTACCCAATACTCCATTTTGTCTTCCCAAGTGAAGATAAGAATGTTGTGTCTATCTTTCCCTCTCAATTTAGCGAGGACATACCCATTCCACTGAAGGAATGTACCCATTCCTATAAAGGAATGTACCCAAGCTTGCTCTTAAATAGGGACTTGACAAAGTTCCCTTGTGACAGGGGACTTGCTTTCAGCAATTCATAAAGTGGAGATCACGGGACAACCAACTACTTGTAGAGCTCCTTTGATGTCACTAATTGCTTCTTTGTCATGGAGTCTACATTCATTGGGAGTTCTTCCTAGGGCACATACCATCCATCACTTTCATCTTTGAGTCATGTCATCATTTCTTTCATCGGAAAGTGATCCATTAGTCCATATCTGGGCTTCTTTCATGCCATGTTTCCTTAAGGACCTTTTATCCTACTACATGATCATCAGCGGTGAAAGACATCCATAGCTCTTCCCTTGGCATTCCTGCATAAGCCCATCCAGAGATCATTTAAAAATAGGAAATGATCATTAAATCAAAATTACCTTTGTGATGGTCTTTCATCATGACATTTTCCCGTTTGCATCAACATCCCGCATACATATTGACACATCTCCAAAATATATCCATTGTCAAGGGTCTGCGATCTAGATAAATAAAAGTGCATCCCCAAAAGCCAAGTAGAAATAGGCCAAATATAAAGGAAGTGAAATGAATCCACTTTTGTATGAAACAAATGTGAAAGACAAAATAGAAGATAAACCAACAAATTCCAGAGGAAGTGAGTGGTTATTTATTTGTCATGGCAAAGGCTTAGAGCGATGTTACTCACTTGTAATAGATATGTATCTCATCTTCGTTGTAGCATCAAAATTATTAGAAAGCTGATTTTTAGGTGTACTAAGTGGATAATGTAGCTTATTGTAATAACAATAAAGAACTGAAATTTGCATTATCCACTATTGGTTGAAGGGCATTAAACTAATATATTAAAAAGATTGAAAAAAATGCATAAGTAGAAATATAACGTGTGTGAATATGGTACAAGTGTTTGAATACTCCTGTGAAATAAAGAGAAAATGTTAGTGAGATACATATACATAAGGAAAAAAATGTTCTAACAAAGTGTAGAAGATCAGATGTAGCAAATGAATAGACAACTTGCTTAAAAATTTGGTATGTCCATATTTTAGCGGTAGTCCATCATGTTTGAATGAGGTTTGATTGGAGATTTAATTTCAAGAATATTAAACTATGACTATTGCCTACATTTCAATTCATCCCTTTAATTTAGGTAAATGAAGAATGAGAAAGGCTTTGTTTGCTTTTCTTGTGTGCAAGTCTATTGATGCAAAGATAGAAAATGAATTGCATTAATTTGAGATCAAACCAAAGTTAAAGACTATTATCATGTATTTTGTTTTTCTTCTCAATATGTTCCATTTATTTTTGATACTCATGCAATACTTACGATAATGTATATAAGCATCTATTTTCCTCTCCATCAATGAACCTAACCCATTGATCAAGGAACCCACTTAGAAAATAGGTAGTCAAATACCCCATAAGACATATAAAACACATTATAAACCAAATTTAATAGAATGGGAACATCCATATTTTGCATTAGATAAGATAAGATAAGATAATTATATTAATGTCCAACTAATGATCACAAAGTAGGTCAAAGGCACTGTTGAGTACAATGATGTCCATAAAATGCAAGAGAACCAAATGGTCTCCTATAAAAAATATAATGCATGAATATAAAAGGTACAATGCAAGAACATAAAAGATACAATGTATGGAATGCCTTGACGGAGAAAATCCAGGGGCTAATGGGTTTGAGGATCATACCCATGTCTCCTAACATTTGAGGCTAGCTGAAGAATACTGAAAAAAATTCCATAAAGTTTGTTGGCTTGATGAAGGGCTAGTGGGAGGTGTAGACTGTCCACTAACTCGTTGTCTGGGGGAGTTTGTGCACTGTTGAGGTCTGGAGGACCTAGTCCGTCTCCGAGGGACAAATCTAAGACGGTTTCACTACTGAGGTCTCGTATGGCGAGGTGAGGTCTCACGGATCCTCACTGGTCTAGAGTCTGGATATGAAACAATATCAATCGTTCTCTTTGTGCCCCTGTTTGAAGGTAGTATCCTGAAAAATGTCGTGATCCTCTGTGTGGTGTCTAGTCTGATGGGAGGCCAAAGAACATGCGCTCGGAACTTGAGAGCTTCTTGCATATATAGGGCCAGACATCGTTGATCGAGATACCTGAAAAACTATGCGAGGGTCTTAGAGTCTCTGAACAGGAAATGGAACCTTCCTTTGATCTCGTAGTAGATAGGGCATCAAAAAATGAAGTGCACCTCGGTCTCTACTTCTTGTAAATGACATACCTAGCAGGTTTTGTTTGGTCTATCAATCTGGTGGTTCGTCTCTACTCGAAGTCTATGAGAAAATCTCTTTTTTTTCACAAAAAACATGCATTGTGATTTCATATTAAAATAGATGCTCTAGACCTAAGTTTTAGCAGTGTATCAAATTGAACAAGTCATGGAGTTGGTTCAATATATTTTCCCACTACTTTTAGAGATATTCTTGGATTATATTTTGTACAATGCTCTCAACTAGTATAGTAGAGCCATACAAATTGTCTTATTCCATCTTTAGTGGTATTGATAGTATAAAAAAACATGTAATGGTTACAGGTTCAATCCTACCCTTGCATATGTCCATATCAACATTCACATTTCCATGATCTATAGTATATCTAAATAGTCTATTAAAAATATCTTTCATAAAGGCTCCAAGGCATCGATCGCCTATGCTTTTGAGATCATGTCTTATCAGAATTTTCACTAGTTAGGCTATCAAAACTTGGACCTAATTGCATTAATCCAATCAAATAAATTGAGTTTATAAATTTCTAACATGTTATTTTTCCAATTTTGACTTTCTTGACAAGGGAGTCTAGCCTATGTGCATTGTGAGGACAATGGATCTAGAGAAATGGGTTGAAAATGTGGCAATCTACCTACCCTTGAGATAACTGCAAGAAAGAAATATGCAATTTGCACAAAAGAAACTTTGTAGATAAGGAATTCCTTACTATCATGAGCAGATGTCATATAAGTAACATACATGGATTTGTATTATTTTCTTGCCAACACTCATCAATATATTATTCATGGCTCTAGCACATTTGTTTCCACTTCTTATATAGCATTTAACCTACATCACTTTTATTGTGTCCTACATTGTGATCCCCTCACCATGTTGCTCACCCTTATTAGTTGTGAGTTTCCCACCAATGTTTGTAATTTAATGACGTTCTATTTCTTTTGAAAATTATTTTGTCTATAACCAAAAATTGGGTATATTTGGGTGACACAATCCTAGAGTGTTGATCCTCCCTCTTGTGGAGAAATCCCCTTTGGAAATCAAAATTCCCAACCAAGGTCAGAGTTTTCATGCAGTATATATTAAGAAATAAGGTTACCACCTCATACAACCTTAAAAAATACTCCTTTAAAAGACCTAACAAATGTTCGCTGTGCCTTCAAGATTTGAAATATGTATTACATCTCTTCTTACATTGTCCTTTCTTTCCTGAGGAATGGTTTGAAATTCAGAGGCTCACCAATCAGGATTACATTTTTGTGGGGAATGATATTGACTCTAGTCTTCTCACTTGGTTGCACTCAAATATTCAAAAATATCACAAAGCGCTCCCTCTCTTAGTAGCTTGGGGCATATGGCTAGAGATGAATCAAGCTATATTTGTAAATAGGCATCCTAGCCATTACATTTGTTGCTCACAACTTGGATATTTTTTCCTCAGTTGCGTACACACAAATTCTGCCATTTTCCATGCACCATATTGAGCTAACTATTCAAACTGACTCCCCATGGGCTTTCTTAAATGGGGCAACACAATGCTCACCATCTCTAGGAGGTGTTGGTGGCATCCTTATTTGTTCACAAATTCACAAATCTCATTTTAGGCAGTGGCCACACCCTCCACAAACAATTATGTGGAGCTCATGGATCCCAAGCTCTTATTACTCCTTGCACATTAAAACAAACTTACAAATATTCATATATATGGGGACTCACTTATGGTCATAAATTGGATGAAAGGCATATATAAGGAAATATTCAAAACATGCTTTCTCTCTTAACAAATGTATCTTTTAACCATGCATACAAACACTAGGATCAGGAAGCTGATGTGTTCTCAAAACTTTGGAAGATCTCCAAAATGATAAATAATCATCAAGAAGAATCCTTTCATGTTCATTGGACCTTGATAGGGATTGTTTGAGGACTTTTTGTCAGACAACATCTCTCAACAATTTTCTTTTACCAATCTATATATGATAAATATGATTATTATTGCAATACATATGTAAAGTTCAACTATATTTAAGAGATAGTTCTGACACCAATCTTGGTAGTCACAACACATGTGCTTCTCAAGCTATAACTTCTATAATTTTGGAGGTTGTAGTTGAAGAACCTTAAGGGTGCTCTACCTTCTATACCTGCTTTATATTTAATATAAAATCAGGCCTATTTCCCCCATATATATATACACACACACACGCACACACACACGCGAGTATGTTGACAATGTTTCCACTAAGAAGTATTTAGATTTGCATTTTAAATTTCTAATGAATGCATAAAACAATCAATTATTTCTATGTTGAATAGTTGAATGTTTCCAATGATTTAGTTAGCAATAATCAACTTGATTGGAGAGAATGTTTGGATATTAATGATGATATTCTACTGACTTATCTTGTGACTCTGAAGTTGTTGACTTATCTTGAAACTTTGAAGTTGTTGAAGTGTGGTTGTATGCATGTTGATTTATCAAGGGTGTCATTTCATTGAAACTAGCATTCTAAGGTGCCCTCCACAAACAATTATGTGGAGCTCACGACTCTCAAGCACCCATTACACGTTGTACAGGAAAACAAAATTACAAATATTCACTTATATCAGACTCACTTCTAGTCATAAACTTGATGAAAGGCAAGACACACAATTTCTTTCTTAAAATTCTCTTCCAAAATATTCAAAACATGCTTGCTCTCTTCACAAGTGTATGTTTTAACCATGCCTATAGGCACTAGAATTAGGAAGTTGACACACTCTTAAAACCAAGATTGGGGTTGAACCTTGACATTTCGAAGATCCACAAAATAGTAAAGACTCATTAGGAAGAATACTTCCATGTTCGTTGGGCCTAGTTAGGGAATATTTGAGGGCTTTTTGTCAAACAACATCTCTTAAAAAATTTGCTATACCAATTTATACAGGTTGCTATATGACTATTATTGCAGTACATATATAAAGTTAGACTATGTTTTAAGAGACAAATATTGTTAAAAATGTAACTATGCTCGGTCTTCATAATTGTTATTCTACTTATATAATTATATAAATATTGTTAAAGTGAAAAAGAGAAAAAGAAAAATATTTTTGAAGCATGGGTTGCATGCTCCTTTTTACTTGTCAACTTGGTCAAGCATGTTCTTCATGCTTCTAGAGTTTACTTGGGTCAAAAGACTCTTTATCATATGTATAAGACCCTTCTTGGGCATTTGTATCATGAAAGAAAAAAATATTGTGTCAAGAAAGTGAAAAAGACCTCCATCACGAAGTCGGCCCTACCTGTGACAAGTCAGCCTTGATGTGGCTATTCCACCTCTTGGAAAAGGTGTATATTGGAGGAAACCTTGACCTATTTGAGCATCTATCCATCACAAGTTCAATCTGCAACAAGAAGACGACAAGAAGTGCGAAGGTCAAAGGAGAAGAGCAAAAGTCAAAGAAAAGAAAAAAATTGAGTTTTTGAGCCTTCTATCTCTCACACGTACGTAGCTAGGATTTTTTCCTTATTGTAGGATGCTGAAATTGTAGGTTGAAGTTGCAAGTCTAATCCAAAGGGTTGAAAAACAGAGTTGACCCTCGTTGGCAATTTTATTTTTATTTTTATTTATTTATTTTTTGGACGATAAATGGCTAACTCTACTTGTGACAAGTCGGCCTTAATGTGGCTATTCCACTTCTTGGAAAAGGTGTATATTGGAGGAAACCTCGATCTATTTGAGCATCTATCCATCACAAGTTCAATTTGCAACAAGAAGACGACAAGAAGTGTGAAGGTCAAAGGAGAAGAGCAAAAGTCAAAGAAAAGAAAAAAATTAAGTTTTTGAGCCTTCTATCTCTCACACGTGTGTTTCGCTACTGTAGGATGCTGAAATTGCAGGTTGAAGTTGCAAGTCTAATCCAAAGGGCTGAAAAACAGAGTTGACCCTCGTTGGTGATTTTTTATTTTATTTTGGACGATAAATGGCTAACTCTACCTGTGACAAGTTGGCCTTGATGTGGCTATTCCACCTCTTGGGAAAGGTGTATATTGGAGGAAGCCTCAACCTATTTGAGCATCTATCCATCACAAGTTCAATATGCAACAAGAAGACGACAAGAAGTGCGAAGGTCAAAGGAGAAGAGCAAAAGTCAAAGAAAAGAGAAAAATTGAGTTTTTGAGCCTTCTATCTCTCACACGTGCATAGCTAGGCTTTTTTCCCTACTGTAGGATGCTGAAATTACAGGTTGAAGTTGCAAGTCTAATCCAAAGGGCTGAAAAACAAAGTTGACCCTCATTGGCGATTTTTTATTTTATTTGGGACGATAAATGGCTAATTATCTTGATATTTTCCTCACCTCATTGTTTCACTGATTTTACCTTTCAGTGTTGGAATTTTGCATCAATTTGTTGAATTGTGTATCATGGATTGTTTAAAGGATTTTTTTTTGTCGTTGAATCCATCTGTGGCGTTGAAGGTTTTGAATTCAATATTTTTCATGTGTTGAACTGGATTTGGTTCCCTAAACTACGATTTCAATGTGATTGTTTTTAATGAATTTTATCAATTTGAAATTTGAAGGGAGCCTAGGTTGATTGATGGTTGATGTCGTTGTGGGAGAGAACAATAGACATTTGTGATATGGGGGAAGGATGAATGTATCACATGTAAATTGAGATCAAGATAGAGGTAGGCAGATTAGCGCAACTGATGCGAGCCTTGGAATATCTTCCTCTGCATATCATGAATTCAAACATATGCAACTTTGATGAAGTCGTTCTCTGCGCACTCACTCTTTGAAATGTAGGTAACAAGAATTGTATTCTTCGATCGACTTTTGAGACATAAATAAATTATAATGCATGGATAAAATGAAACAAATAATAGTGGGATTGTTTTATTTAACAATAAGCATAAAAAATAATTATACGATTACCTGGTATAACAGGGGAACTCAATGCAGTCTGTAGGGGTGGACAAGTTGGAGGACATGATTTTCCAAATGGTTGCGAGTGCTTCACTGAGATAATCCAATTTATTGGTATGTAAACGAGGTTTTTGTTGGAAGATTTTGGTCACATGCCAAATTATCGAAATCTTTTATAGATCATTTGACTTAAAAGCTTTGTAGCACTTTAATCAACTCCACCACTTAAGGACAAATTCTGCCATAAGTCCGCTAGGCTACAAAATGGTATTAAAAAAAATTTGCAAAATGGGAGCTAAAACTCTATTTTTCTAGGCTCTCAACAACTTAATCAAGTGTTTAAGGTAAAAATTCAAATAGCTCGATCAAGATTTAAAAAAAAAAAACCTAGATCGAACCCTTAACGTGGTTAAATAATGGTTCGATCGAGCTTTAAGGTTTGATCAAGCACATAACTCAATCAAGTTTTAAGGGTCAATCGAGCTTTACCCATAGCTTGATCAAGTTTTAAGGGTTGATCAAGCCATCGTTTTATTTTCGTGCCCAGGATGTATTGGTACGAAATTTAAAAAAAGTGGCTTGATCGAGCAATATTTAAGCCCTCAAATAGCTTGATCGACATTGCCCGATTGAGCGCTTAAAAAGGCTCTCATGCATAGACTCGGAGGTTATATTCGTTTTTTTCATCATGGAAAACACTAGGAGTATTGGAGGACTGATGACGAGTTTCCATTATGTATAAGATATTTAACCCTGGATTTCAAGTGATTACCACTTCTTTAATCTATTTCCCGAGGAGAAGGGAACCAAAGCTTAGATGCATTGCAACAAAAAAAATATTCATAATCCTACAAAACTGTCTATGTTGAATAGGATACGCATCAAGCAAGGTCAGCAAAAAGATATAAATGGTGATTTCTGCGATAATTTTTATCGATGGGTGTTTCACTTTTTTCATAGTTTTCTTGATAGGGTTTTTAGACTTTCATATTTAATATATTCATAGGTTTCATGTGTTCAATTCTTTTATTTGTAGCCTAGGTAATGAAGTTCCATGTAACATAGACTTCATCTATTGCATGAAGGGTAAATTATTGCAAACCTGCAATAATTGCAAATACTTGAAGGCACTAGGTGGCAAAGGATCTACAGAAACGAGATATGTATCGACGAATATAGTCTGAAGATTCAAATGCAATGTTGTCAAAACACTTATAAACAAGAAGATATTTGGAGCTATGGAGATACGTGCCCTATCTTAAGGATAAGAAATCGAAGATTCAAAGGTTCACCAGTGGATTGTCGTAATCATTTTGGGGCCAAATTGAGTTTGATGAACCTCGATCATTAGAGGAAGCCATCAGAAAATTGAAGCATTGTTACGAGCAATCAAAGCGCAAGCCTAAATTCAAGCGTGATTGGAAAGGTAATGAGAAGGATAAAGGAAAGTGGCTCAAGAAGCAAGGAATATCTCAAGATGCAAGTGAAAAGGAAAATGTGGTTCTCTACAAGAATTTTAATGCATTAGAGAAAGGACATGGGTATCAACCTGAAGAGCGACATAATAAAGGAAATGGTAGGGAACCATTGAAGTGTTGGATTTGTTGTAAAGACCATCACAAGAAAGATTGTCCATTGTACTAGGGTGGTAGGCCACAGAGCTACAATGCTCAGGAGGCCAGACAGTTGGGGATGTAGGTTAGAGCATTCCCCAAGTCTATGCAACACTTGATAACAGACCAAAAAACCGTCAAACATTTATTATCGAGATGGAAGGTAAGCTTCATGATCAAGTTGTTTCAATTTTAATTGATCTTGGATCTAATTATAGCTATGTTAGTCCTGACCTGGTGGATCAATGTCATTTGAGTAAGGGAGTGCATGTTGATCTTGATGGTACAATGGGCTACAAGGACAAAGAAAAGAGTTCACCACTGGGTGAGATCTTGTGCATTTGAGCTTAATGGTATGCCTACATCAACACATATAAATGTGCTTCCTTTAGGTTCATATAGTATGATTTTGGGCATGGACTAGTTGTTTATTCATAGGAACAGGGTAGATTGTTATGAAAATGCCATTGAGTGCTTGGATGATGATGGAGAAAAGAGAATATTGTAGGGAAAGAAGAAGCCTACATCAGTGAGGATGGTTAGAGGTATGCAAGCCAAATGTAGTTGCAGGAAATGATGTGTATTGTTTGCAGTTCATGTTTCCAGTGACAAAGGGAAGGATGATGAGGATGATGAATATCCTGTCTTACAATAGTTTTAGGATGTGTTTCCTGTAAAGATTCTAGAGTTTCCTTCTCATAGAGAAGTGGATTTCTATATTGAGTTGGTACCAAGAGCAACACCAACAACTAAGGCATCGTACAAGATGAACACTCCGAAGTTGGTGGAGTTGAAGTTGCAGCTTAAAGAGATGCTTATAAGGGATACATAAGGCAAAGTGTATCTCCTTGGGGTGCAAGAAGGATGGTACTCTCAGATTGTGCATTGATTATAGGCAGTTGAACAAGGTGACCATCAAAAACAGATACCCACTGCCTTAGATTGATGATTTGTTTATTCAACTAAATGTTCTGACAATGTTTTTAGAGATTGATTTGAGATCAGGATATCATCAGGTGTGCATCAAAGAAGAATACATCTACAAGGCTACATTCCATACATGGTATGGACATTATGTGTTTGTGGTGGTTTCTTTTGGTCTTACCAACTTTCTAGCCATCTTCATGTGGTTGATGAACAATGTGCTGTGCCCTTATCTAGATAAGTTTGTGATAATATTTGTAGATGATATATTGGTATTTTAAAAAAATGAGGAGCATGCAGAGCACTCGACAACAATGTTGAGATTGTTGAGAGAGCATAAGTTGTATGCCAAGCTCAACAAGTGCAATTTCTTTCAGTCTCAGAATCATTACTTGGGACATGTTGTTTCCAAGGAAGGGGATAACAATGGATCCATAAAAGATTAAGGCTTTCATGGAGTGACGAACTCCAAGGAATGTGGATGAGGTTAGATCATTCATGGGACTAGTAGGTTATTATAGGAGGTTCATTAGGACCTTCTCTAAGATTGGTTATCCTATGACATCTTTGCAAAGGAAAGGAAAGAAGTTTGAATGTACTGTTGAGTGTGCAATAACTTTAATCAATTGAAACATTTGCTTACAAATGCTCCAGTTTTGAAGAACGCAGATTCTGATGAGGAGTTTGTGGTTTGTATAGGCGCATGTAAAGAAGGACTTGGTGGAGTCCCGATGCAGGAAGGGCATGTAGTATGCTATGAGTCAATGAAGTTGAATGAGCATGAGCATAACTATGTGACTCATGATCTTGAGTTGGAAGTTATCATTCATGTGCCAAAGACGTGGAGACAATATCTCCTTAGCAGGAGGTTTTTCTTGATAAGTGATCCCATCAAACTGATGTATTTGTTTGACCAACCTAATATGAATGTCAGGCAAGCTAGATGGTTAGCTACCCTCAGTGAGTTTGAGGAGATAGTGAGGTTGCATGGGGTTTTCAAGAAGATGATATCGGACATAGATGCCAAGTTTACTTCCACGTTTTGGAAGGAGTTGTTTGTAGGCTTGGGAACAAAGCTAGCTTTCAGTGCAATTTATCATCCATAGATATATGGACAGAGAAAGAGGGATAACAAAATTCCTAAGGATATGTTGATGATGTATGTCATGCATCGACAAAGAAAGTGGGAGGAGTATCTTCTACTAGTGGAGTTTATTTATAATAATGTGTATCAAGAATCCCTGAAGATGAGTCCATTTGAGGCTCTTTATGGGCAGAGTTGTAATACTCCCATCAATTGGAGTGATCCAGTGAACATGGTGTTGATTGGACTAGATGTCTTAGCAGAGATGGAGTAGGAGATATAGGTTATTAAAAGGAATTTAAAGACAACACATGGCAGATAGAAGAGTTATGTGGATCAACATAGAGCATTCAAGGATTTTCAGTTTAGGGAGCATGTGTACTTGCGCATCAATCTCAAAAGGAGCTCCTTGAGGATTGGGTCATGTGCCAAGTTAGCACCTCAATATTGCAGACCTTTTGAAATGCTTGAGAGGATTGAACTAATGGCATATAGAATTGCGCTACCTCCAACAGTGAAAGTTCATGATATTTTCAATGTCTCATTGCTTAAGAGATATATACAGGATGTTGATCATGTGATTGATTGGTCTATATTACACTTGGATCCAGAGATAGAGTTTGAACCAGAGTGACAATGCATATTGCAACGAAAACAACTCATGCTCTGGAAATGAGCAATAAAGCAGGTTAAAGTGCAGTGGAAGCACTTTGGGCCTGATGAAGCTGCATGGGAGATGGCTAATCAAATGCAAACATTATATCCTTCCTTATTTGTAGGTTAAAACAATGTGCTTTGGTTTATGTGTGTGTGTGTGTGTGTGTGTGTGTGTATCGTAAATATTGCAACAAGTTCTGTTATAAAGCTCTAATAAGTAGTATGGTGGTTATGTTTTCAGTATGTTAGTCATTGTAAATACTGCATTGAACTATGTTATGAAGCTTCATAAGAAATATGTTTGTCAAGTTTAACAATTTTTTGGTCATAGGTGTCATTGAGCACTAAATACGGTGTTTCCTCGAGGTGGAGGGGTTTGTAACAACCTTGAGTTAAAGTTCCATGTAATAAAGGACAATAAAAGAAAAAATAAGACCAAGGTCATGGGACATGTAGTCCAAGCTGATAGAGGGGAAAACATTATAGTGGGCATCACTTGTGGGTTTTTATTGACTATGGAAATTGGCGTTGGCAAAAGCAAATGGAAATAAATTACAATTGGTTAAAGGAATAAAGGAAAATAGGAGAAGAGGAAGATGAAGGGACAAGAATATGCATACAAGGGAAATTAGAGAGAAAATAAATAAAAATGAAAGAAAAAGGAAAAAGGAAAAGAAGGGACATTAATCATTGAGGATAAAAAGACATTTGAGAAACAAATGACAACTTTTGATCACTTTTAGAAATAGAGCTTTAAGAGAAGAGAAGAGAGAGCAAGTGCTTGGACGCAAGCAAGTAAAGGACAAACAAATGGCATGCAAAGGAAAGCAAGGGGAGGATTGGAAGAACAACTACAACAAGAAGATTTGTAGGTAATGGGTTGCATGTGTACTTTCCTTGCTCGGGTTTGAATGCATGGTACATGCATTTGGTTACATTGTTGTCATTGACATGGGATTTCCCTATATTGACAGTGGTTTAAGCCTTACCTTGCTATTTCTTAGATAGCTTGTGATGGGATTCATTCTTGGTTGAGCTTTGGATTACCTGAAGGTTTTGAATCTAGGTGAGGTGGTCTCATAAAAATTTGAAGGTTTGGGGGGTGGAGATGGTTTCCTCTGGGAAACCCTTGACGGGTGGGTGGAGATAAAATTTTTTCTCTATTTATGGTGAAGAAATTTTGAGGCATCCAAGCTTGTGTTGGTTTGGTGACTTTTGGATTAGTTTAGGTGAGATCACTATGGTTGAGTGTTGAGGTGGTTTAACCTCTGGAAGCTCTAATTGGATTTGATATGGTTTATTTCATGAGATCACACATTCATGCTTGGAATATGGCATGAGGGTGATTGGCTGAAAGAAAGATTTGGTTCAGCCCAATTTTGGATTGGTGGTATGTGGAAGTCTTTGATTTGGTTGACATTTGCATATGTTATTATGTGTTGACTCTTAATGAAAATAATGAGCATAAGTTCTAATTTTATGACTCATTTGCCATGGTTCTATTCGGGTTAAATGTTGGTTATAAGCATGGTTATATTATGTGCTCTTATTATGGATATTGTTTACGATTCAATAAATGTTGAATGGTTACATGAATGCATGAGATAACATGTGTTGATGCAACTAGTTTTAGAAGGGGATTTAGCCTTCTTGATGATTCTCTGGTGCAAATAATGAGACAATGAACAAATATGCATTCATGACCTGTAACTACCGTGTTTACCATATGTTTGTATAAATGTTTATCATGCAACTGTCATGTTTGAGCAAGATTTGAGTCTAGTATAGTTTGTATAGCCTTGTGATTAGCTTATACTTGATTCTAAGGAGTTATGGGTTGATTTGGGTAGTGGCCTGTAGGCTAGCCCTAAAAATGTGACATTGATTTCGCAGTCGCAGGCACAAAACTGAGAGATTTTGACTGCAATCACACAAAGGAAGGCTTGTGCGTGTGGTTGGAGACTTCTGACCGCATGCATGTGGCTGCGCTGTGAGCTCGGGTAAAAAGAAAATTCCAGTTAAGAGTTGATCACCAATGGTTGTTGTCTAACACCTACGTGATCGGTGCCCTTGAGAGGTTTCAGTAAGTCTCTAGTTAGTAGACCCCACTCCCATAACTGGAACTTGGATGGTTGGGTCATGTCATAGTAACTCTCAGCTCATGTTTACTTTGGAGAGCTTGTAAAAGCAGGGAAATGTGCGGTGGGTGGTTACATGTAGGTATGTTGAAATAACACTTAAATGTTTCATCACAACAGATCATAAAACTCCATCATTGGACCATGTCAATCAGGGTTGTTTTTTGGGAAAAACTCTTTAACCTTTTTACACCTACATTATGATTTTTTTAAAATATTAATAGTTTAAGTATTTATAAAGAGGAGATTACACTCATGGAATATATAAAATTTTAAAAAGGTAAAAAATCAAAACATACATTTTGCCTTTGCCTTTTGTTTGGTGTCCCCTTCCCCTGCGTCAGGGGCATGCTAGTTATATGTAACGTTGTAAAACCTACAGTTAATCAAACCTAGGAAGATTTTAGGTATCGATGGCAAAAAAGAGGATGGACCTAAACCATCCTTATAGCCTTTTTTTTTTCTTATAAATCTATAGGTTCATCGGAATTTGGACGAAGCTTTTGAGATCGCAATTTCGACACCTAAATGATGCAATTTCAATGGCTAAGTGTCTGACTTTCGATGCTTGAACATCATAATTTCAACACCTTAATGTTGTAATTTCCACACCAAACTGTTTGAGCAATTTCCACACCTTAATGTCACAATTTCGATGACACAAAACACGTTGCCTACAAATGAGATGCAACGATGATTATCCTCGAAATTCCAACGACAAGAATTACGAAAATGATTTTCGTTTAACTTTCGATGATAGAGACATAAACAATATGGCTATAAAATGTTCGACATTTCGTGTAATCTCTTTTTTTTCATTATAGTTATGAATGAGCGTTGCAAGAGAGACAAAGAGTTGTTGAAAATTGGCTCAATATGTAGTAGTGGCTTGAATAAGAGCTTAGCGACAAAGCCATCATCAAGGAGAACTTCCATTGCACATGAGTTTAGCTTCTAGCTGGATTCAGAATTGTTCTAAGAGCTGCTTCAAGCTTACTAGTTCCATGGTTGGTATTCAACATTAAACCACCACTGGTAGAAAACTTTGGGTCCTGCTACCTCATTTGGTTTAAGGTCTTCCTTAAACCACCATTTCAGAGATCCATTTCAGAGAGCACATCTAGCCATTAGCTGTGATTTATTTTTGTATTTCACCTCTCTTATTCGACTCATACACCCTTTTGGATTAAAGGGAGAATGTTGGAAACATAATCCTTGGGGTTATGTGTATTTGGCTCATTCACTTGAATGGAAGGAGAAAAGCCTCAAGTAAAAGCCAACCGTCACAAAGGTCGAAGATACCTCATGGAAATTGAAAACCAAGAGGTAATGAAAAATATGTTTATATGTACATCTTGTGAATATAATGTAATCACACTAGTTATCAAAATATGCCTCTTTGATATGTATTTAACAATTAATAAATACTAAATCAATGATTATTCTTAAGTATTGATTTGTGTTATTTAAACTAGTTTTTTTTGACTGTATACATGGATTCAATAAAAAACCCCTAGGGCACTTCGATTGCAAAGGATTACTCATCAAACTTGTGATTGCAATAAATTCTTGCCAGAGAAAAATTTAACCGAAAAACCCCACCGTAGAAGCTTCCAAAAAATCGCACTAAAAACAACTTCCATAAAAACACCTCAAACACCCTCTAGCATACTCTATGCTATGAAACTCCCATCCCTAAATATTATATATGTACTCCACAAACAAGAAAATAGTAACGAAGCAAAAATTGTGCTATTTGGAACAAAGTAATGGAGGTAGGCTGGTTTATCCAACCACATTTAGTTTCTCCACTAACTGAAAATCTCACGGACTACCATCAACATCCATCCCAGGAAAATCGACCTCAACATCCGTTAAAATGACTTGGTTTTTTCTTCCCTAAATGCCCATGAATGCCCATGGCTAGTGATGATGGAAAAGCCTAATTCTAGCCTTCCCAGCATTGTCGACCATTTGCACCAAACTTCTATTGGTATAATTGCCCCTTTTCATATTGTGATTCTTACTTGAGACGATGGGTAGCTAGTTAGTGAGAGTGAGTGAGGATGTAGATGCTTAAATTGTGATGTATCCGAAAATCTTCTATTTTAAACATGTAGCTTCTTCGAAGTGAAGACAAATTCTCAACGACCGTACTTTGTTAGATTATACATAACGATTATAATGATAAAAATAAGAATTTTTATTTATAAAATTTTTTATTTATGAAATAAAATACAACTATTTAATCTCTTTTTTTTAATAATATAATATTTCTTTTTACACATATTTGATTACATTTAAGAACGAAATAAGTAATTATTAACTAAGATATTCATAATAATAACATAAAATTTTAGAATTCTCAACCACAATTATTAATAACGAGAATACTTTCTTCTTTGGAGTAATGGTTTGGCTATTAAGCTCCCACAAAATATGTCACTGCAATCTTGTATAACATGCACTTACTAACAAAATAACATGATAATATTATCTTTAAAAATATACTTTTGAATCTTGTTACCCAGGGTGACACCAATGGGAGAAATTTTCTTCTAGATTGATCTAAGTGGGCATTGGTGGCCTAGACCCCTAGTCAGTTTCATCTGTTTCTTTGTTCATTTTAGCATTTACTATTTTTAGTAGTTTTTCGGGTCTTGAACTTCCGGAGTAGTTTTGACCCTCTAAACGGCTTTTTGGGGGTTCGTAGTAGGCTCAAAGGCGTAGGCACCGGTTGCGACAAAACCTATAGTACTCGGCGAGACCTTTCTAACAAGGTATCGTACACGCCAGACGGAGATAATATGACCAAGTTACGACCTTAGAAAGTTGGATGCCCAACTAACTCCAGCAGAGCCCACAAATGTTTGGTGTTATATCTCTTAGGGGTTAGGGTTTTGGTTGTTTAGCATTTTCTCATGTTTTCCAATAATAAATATGCCCTTGAGCCTCATTGTAACAAAGTTCAAAGAGATGTAGCCACCACATCTATTGTCAGAGATAAGTTACCATCGCCTGAGCTATCTTATTTCCATTCTGTTTGTAAGCATAGTTCAGTGTTTTTCTATTAATGAAATAAAATATTTTTCTGCTGCATCTCTGTGTTTATGATTATATATGTAAGTTGTTGCATAGTTGTTTAAGTTCGGATTATAGATGGTCCTGAACGGGCATCCAACAACCCCTTGCAGCCACCAAATAATTCGATGTGCCATTATCTCCGCCCCCTGAGCCAACCATGTAGTCCCTTGCCCATCTATTATGACGTATGTTTGAAGATGGGCCCTCCAAACCCAAAGGTATGGCCTTTCATTGTGTAGTTAAGTATTTTTGTTTACTTAACATGGACACTTCCCGATGTTGGTTGTGTGGTCCTGCTTCCCGACACCATATACATCACTCCTCTCCACTCATTTTAACCATATTTACCACTTTTCCCATCTAAGTCCACATTTGTGCATTGGGCCCACAAGGAGTTACCCTTCTCATCCTCTTTTCCACACTTTAGGCCAGGCCTGGAATGATGCTCCAGAGGTTGATGCAGTTGAAAAGAAAAGAAAAAACATAATTTGACCACTTTCAATAGGAAATGTACCACAAAATGCAAAAGATAGTTGAGACATACAAATTTAGCATGTGGGCAAAAGCCAAACATAAGCTCTACCCCTTCTCTATGGCCATCACCCTGGTTCCTATGGGCCCTAGACAAGCCCCCTCCATCATTAAGGAACCCTAATAGTCCCAACCCCTGGTGGGCGATGAACTTCCCCACCTTAAGGGGGTAACCATTGCCATATACTATACATAATACTCTCATCCCCAGGAGCCCCGAGAAGTTACAAAGAAAAACCAATCAAAGGCAAAAGGCATATGAAGAAGGGTGGAAAAACAAAGTTCGGGGTAACTTATGTAAAACGATTTCTCCCTCCTACATTCATATACTCAAGTGTGGGCTTCCCTTATTTTAGCTATCTTTGTACCATGGCATATGGCCCAAAGCTTCCCCTTCTTGCTCCACTTTGTTCCACCATCATATCACATGCCACTTACCACTTGTAAGATGTACCATGGACATGTCATCCCCTTTAGAGGATGAAACCACCTAATAGAACCGTTGGTTAACCCTTTTATTGAGCTTGGAGACACCTGTCATGCCAAAGCCCACTATGGAAGGGCATGTCACTATGAATTACCTACTCGTTTTCCATGGTTTGTAAGCTCTTTTACTTTATTACTCCAATGATTTTTTTTGTACAAGAGGACAAAGGGACAAATTGGATCTTATGCAAGATTGCAGGCGAGTCTCCATTTGGGGTTTGGTCTCCCTATACGGACTCCAAGCCATCTAGAGGGTTATATTGGCACTTGTAGGGTGAGCGTTGAGAGCCATGGGCCTCCACCATAGCAGAGAGCGCTTCGTGGATACCCAACACCATACATTTATTGCTTATGTTCCACCTTTTTGGATGAAGATGATGCACCTAAATTACTATGCCCAACCGACTTCACAGTTGTATTATACACTTGGTAAACGTTCCAAGACTAAGATGAGGATGTGTCTCACCATGAGAAACAAAGGGAGGGTGTATGTCATCATTCTAGCCCTTACAGATGGTTTACAAGCATTATCGATCCACTTGAGACCCATAAGGATGGCATCGTGCCCCCACACCAACTGGGGGACACCACATGTGACTTGCTTGGATATCAAGGGGCCAACCCCTTGATCACTGTGTTTGGAGCCTATTCTTTCAACTTGACACACTTTGGACTCCACTAGGCCTTCTCAATGGCCCAATGACTCATCATGTTTATTACTTTTGCCTCTTAAGAAGATTTATTGTTGTATCATTGAGCTATCTTAGTGGACTTGTCACCAAGTCATGTCATTATTCAACATTATTTTATTTTTTGGGGCATTATAAGGCTAATTAAATTATTCAAAGCCCCTCAAGGATGAATTGGAAATGCATTTCGATGTTTGGAAAAGCTTATATTTTGTCTTGGTGCTTCAATACTTTTGCACATTGATGATTGGAGGATTTTCATTATACATGTAAGTGCCATTTTCATGTTTAGAGGTGTATGATTGTCATTATTGCTTTGATAAGTCATCAATTGCAACATGAATGATGTATAAATTTTCCTAGTCGAGTTGAGAGTCTCATTCTACAGCCCAATATGAGGGGATGTGTAACTTTGTTTGCCCATCCATCCACCTTTTCAATAAAAATAAAAATAGAAAATTAATGTCAGCTATAATAAAGAAAATGAATAGAAGTAAAAAAATGTATTAGTAAGATATTTAAATCTTATACTTTCCAAAACTATTTTAACAAGAGATTTTAGGCTTAAAACATTTATTTGGTCTTCTATATACTTTATTTAGCATTCATAGATACAATTTAAACAATGAAAAACAACACATTATATTTTGCACTCTACGGAAGTTTGCACGTGAAGAAATTTGATCCCTCTTGGTTCATGTTAGTTCCGTACTTAAGATGGATCTATGTTGGTAACCTAATTATTGCTTCTAGGCCATGCGAAGTTGCACGTGAAGAAATTTGATCCCTCTTGGTTCATGTTAGTTCCGTACTTAAGATGGATCTATGTTGGTAACCTAATTATTACTTCTAGGCCATGCGAAGTTGCTAGGAGACTCCCTGGTTGGGTATAAGTTATCTCTAAACATTGGATTACATTGAATCCATTTCCCAATAGGCTAGGCACTAGTTTGCTCCTAGGCGATCACCAAACAAATATCTTTTACACCTCCTTTTCATCTTTCCTAAGCCCTAACCTAGAAGGCGATATGGGAAATCACACAAATTTCATTGTAGCCATAAAAAATTGATGAAAATTGGTCTAGAGTTGCGTTGGTGAGTCCTCTAGAGATCCTCTAATTTTGAGGCTATTTAAATAGTGGAATCTCAAGATATCCCAAACCTTAGCTCAGAAACCATTCCCCTAGTTTGCTTTTGGTCAGAGGCTTCATTAAGGATCATTGCATTAACATTTCAAGATAAATATAATTCCTTTGATCCTCTTCTCCTCCCTAACTTGGCCAAGTCTATTAGTGTGTGGATCAACCCCAAACCTTTGACCTTGTTTGGGCCCACTAGGGCTTCTTTGTGGTCCCCCAACCTTGTAACTACAATTCCACAAGGATTGCTCAGAAACCTTATCACATTAGGATTCTTGGGTTTAGGTCACCTCATATCAAGAATAAACATCTCAACCCTAGGTCTAGGCATCCTCTTAGCCTTCTAAGAGAGCCAATCACCTTGCTTTTAAAGCAAGTCAATTATCTGAGTCTCTCTTGTGAATAGGCTCTAGGGATCACTCCACATCTTATCATTGTTTTATCTATCCTCGTGATTCCTCTCATATTGGGACTCCTTCCATTGGTGAAATATGTAAAGAGTAGGGAGTTTTCGTTGAGACGACAGTGGGCTATTGCTTCATTGTTGCCACTTGACCTAGTAGTTTCTCTATAGGATCCCCTCCGAGGACCCTTGCTAGTTTGGGTGGTAACAAAACCCACATTTGACCTCTATTAAACCAACGTAGATCCATCTTAAGTATGGAGCTAACATGATTTGAGAGGGATCAAATTTCTTCACGTACGAACTTCTTTAGAGTGTAAAATACAATGCGTAATTTTTCATTATTTAAATTGTATTTTTGAACGCTATATATAGTATATATAGGACCAAATAAATGTTTTAACCATACATTTTTTTTCATGATGTATTAATAACTATTTAAAAATGATATATAATATATACATAATTGACATTAAAATATTTTACATAACATTATTTTTCTATTTAAAGCATAATATTTTTTTTTTTTAATTTTTAAAGGGGTACGCTCAATTGACAAAAGGTTGGATAGACTTACACATCCCCTCGTACAAAAATACTTTTAAGTCAAAATACATATAGAGGATTTTGATAATTTAGCACATGACTGAAATCTTCCTACATAAACCTTGTTTCTATACTAATAAATTGGTTTATCCCAGCTTAGCACTAGCGATGGTTTGGTGAGTCATGTCCTCCAACTTATCCACCCTGACAAACCCATTGAGTTGCCATGTCATACCAGGTAATTGTATAATTATTTTTTATGCTTATTGTTAAATAAAACAATCCCGGATCCCTATTATTTGGCTCATTTTATCTATGCATCATAATTTCTTTATGTCTCAAAAGTCAATCGAAGAATATGATTCTTGTTTTTTTAGAACGAAAAAGCACAATTGAATTATATTGAAACTATATAATTGTTCCAGATAGTACATTATCAAGCTTTTGGAAGCTGGAAGATCTTAGACTTAAAAACAAAAACTACAAGATATGTCCTTCCATAAAGAAACAATCTTGAGCTGATCCTCATCAAAAACAGATACAAAAATTTTATGGAGCACATACGGATTTCTGAAATGTAACCTTGATTTCAGATATTGTTGGAAGAATACGATTCTTGTTACTTACATTGAGAGTGAGTGTGCAGAGAGTGGTTTTAGCAAAGTTGTAGATGTTTGAATTCATGACATGCAGAAAAAGGGATTCCAGGGCTCGCATCTGTCACACTAATCCACCTGACTTTATCTCTCAGTTTGCACGCGATATATTCCCCCTTCCCCATATCACAAATGTCTACATGTTCTCTCCTAAAATGGCATCAATTATCAATCAACTTAGGCTCCATTCAAATTTCAATTTGATGCAATCTATTAAAAACAATGACGTTGAAATCACAATTTGGGCAGCCAATTCCAGTTCAACGCATGCAAAAGATCGAATTCAAAACCTTCGACGCCACAAATGGATTGAGACACATAAAAAGTCCTTTAAGCAATCCACGATACACAATTCAACAAATCGATAGAGAGTTCCAACAATGCAAGCTAAAATTAGCGAAACAGTGAGGCAAGGGAAATATTGAGATGGTCGGCTATTTATTGTCCAAAATAAATAAATCGCCATCGAGGGTTTTGACGTTAACCCTAATTTTCTGATTCATTCATAGTCAAATGTCCAGAACCATCAAATCCAAAAATGTTGTGTGAGAATACAGAATCAAATTCCAAATTCATCCTCTCTTTTTATTTTATATATATTTTTTTAAATTAATTCCATTCAATTTTTAAAAGCCCGCGGAGTATGAAATAGAGTGGGATGTCAGCATTTAATGCAGGTTCCACTCAAGGTTGGAATTTGGATTTTTCTTTATGCATTATACATTTTTTTTTTACGTTTTAAGTTTTTATGCTCCCATCAAGAAACGTTATGTTTAAAATTTTGCCCTTCAAGAATAATGTTCTTACAATAAATTAACATTTTACCAATAAATGCTTAATTATAAAATAACCCTTCAATAACATAATTATGTTAAATGGTGGTAAGAGGGCCAAGCATAGTAAAAAACAGGGGAGCGGGAAATTGGTGCGGTTAGGAACTCGATTCCAGGTCTAGGGTTTAACGCCTCAGTCCTGCCAAACTAGAGATAGCTCTGGCAGCACAGAACAACAGATTGGTCGACCTTCTCAACAGAGGGCGTGGACTGACCCGAAAAATGATAAGCGGGGGGTCCACAGGGACCCCATCCTTCAAACAAATCGTCATGCACAAGCAGAAAGCAAAGGAAGAACTAAAAATCTTGGGATATGGTGAACGCAAAGACTCCAGCGGCACCAGCACAGATAAGGAACAGAAAATGCCAGCAGAAACCAGAGGCGGCTCCAAAAGGAAAGATAAAGTAATCAATGAAAAGGAAGATAGAAACCACAGCGCAGAGATAGACCGACGGATCGCAGGATTAATAAATCCCCAAACAGAAGAAGAAAAAGAGCAAGATGAAGAAAGAAAACAGAGAGAAGAGAGGGACAAAGAGCCATCCTCCACTCCTAGCACCAACAAAGCAACAGAAGGAGCTTGCAAACCAAAGAAAAAAGAAGCCCTCAGAGTTGTTTGTACAGATTCAGAGATTCAAGCCTATCGCGAGCATATGTCAGAGCATGTAGTCATATGCAAGTTCATGGGACTGTGGCCAACGGAGCGCGCCCTCTGTCAATGGATCAAACAACACTGGAGACCCAAAGGTGATATCAATCTACACCTAGGAGCAAAAGGTTTCTTTACTGTTGTCTTTACAAACCTAGAAGATAAGGATAGGGTTTTTGATGGGGGTCCCTATTTTTTTGCTTCTGCGGGTCTCTACATGAGACCTTGGAAATCAAATTTTGTCCCAGAAAAAGAAACCTTCACTCAAGTTCAAGTATGGATCCGTCTTTTCTCCCTCCCCATAGATTATTGGAGCTTAGCAACCCTCAAACAAATCGGAGACAAGTTGGGAACCTTTATTAAAGCCTCTGAAGCCACTATTCAACGAAGATACACCTCGTGCCAGAATTTGTGTGGAGTTGGACGTTTCAGGAGCCCTGCATGAAGGCATATGGCTGGAGTTTAGAGATGAAGACTACTTCCAAGCCATTGACTATGAACAAATCCCATTCCGGTGCAGAAAGTGTCATGAACACGGTCACCTAGTAAGAGACTGTCCTCTAAACAGAATTGGAGAAGCTCTCAAACCCATGCTAGAAGCACAGAGCACAGAAATCTTTACTAGACCAAAAGCAAGACAAAGAGCCAACAGAAGAAGATCAAACAGAACAGGGGCCGTACCAAGCAATACCATTAACACTTTCAGTGTACTACAAACAGACACAGACACTGAAGAGACAAATGTGGAAGAGCAGAGAACAGAGGAGCAAAAGCACCAGCTAGACCATAACAGGCAGGAAAAGGAGGAAGATCCACTCAGTTCCAAGGCCCACAGGCACGAGCATGAAGGAACCCAAGACGAAGACACGGAAATGCTAACCAGTGATGGGGGAAGTGACGAGATGGAGCTCAACGAAGCCTTAGAGAAGGCAGGTGTAAATCTTCCAGTCATAGAAGAAAACTGGAAAGCTCAAGGAATAGAGAATGTCCCAGAAGAAGAATTAAGAAAGATCAGCGATCTATTCATAGCAAGACAGAAGGCGGAACTAGACAGGAAAAATAGAAGATTGGGCATTGCAATAGGCACAGGAAGCCACTCTAAAAATATCTCTCTCAATCCATCTGGCCTCAAGCAAAAAAAGAAAAGGGGAAGAAGAAAAACAGTGAGGTGCTACATGATCTAGGGATTTTAATGCTGAACTCAGGTAAAATGAAGGCACTCAATGCCTTCCCATCTTACCATTAACAAGCCTTGTTATCAATGAAAATAATCTCATGGAATGCAAGAAGGCTCAAGAGCCTAGCAAAGCAAAGCCTTCTCCATAGGAAGTTCCAAAAAGAAAATCCGGACATCATGTTCATTCAAGAAACCAAATGTGCCACTTCTCATATGGCAAACATTAGCAAAAAACTAGGCAAACCTATCGACTTCATAGAAGTAGCCAGTCAAAGATGGGAGGGAGGCATCACCACTCTCTAGGATACCAGAGTAGTAAGTGTTCTTTCAATGGAGGTCACCAGATCCTACATTGCCACGGAGATTCAAGTTATAGGTAACTCTGAAACCTATCTATGTATAAATGTCTATGGCCCTCAACGATTAGAAGAGAAATTTCAATTTCTCAATTCACTTATGAATCTTCAACTAAGACATATCACTTCGAAGATCATTATGGGAGGAGATTTCAATATGATAACCTCTCTCTTGGAGAAAAAAAGAGGAATACGAAGGCTAAACAGGGATGCAGAGCTCTTTGCAGAATTTATTGAAAATGAAAAACTAGTAGACGTCCAGCCAAAAACTAGCTCCTTCACCTGGAACAATAGACGAGGCGGAGAGAGACTCATAGCTTCTCGATTGGATAGATTCCTCATTTTAGAAAGCATCATTTTAGATGGCATCACCGTGGACTCTGATATTCTCCCTAGTGGAGGATCGGATCACTGGCCTATCTCACTAGATGCTGCCTTCCTCGGCACTCCTAGAAACAAGCCATTCCGATTCGAAAAGTTCTGGTTGCAGCACCCAAACTTTGTTAAAATGCTGGAGAAGTGGTGGGGTGAACCACTGAACATCCAAGGAACCAGAATGTTCAAGCTCCAATGCAAACTAAAACACATCAAAAACAAAATCAAGCAATGGAATGCAACGGAATTCGGAAACATCTTCCAGGAAAAATCCATAATAGGGAGTAAGCTCGAGCAAATTCACAAAAGCTGGACCTCGGGCAATATTAGTGAAGTATCCAAAGAATAGGAAAAAAACTTGATGGTTCAATGGCAACTCAGATGTCAACAGGAAGAAACACTCTGGAGACAGGAATCCAGATTTCAGTGGCTTAAAGAAGGAGAGCAAAATAGAAAGTTCTTTCACAGGTCCACTCTAGATTACAGAAGTGCAAATAAAATCCTCAAACTCAAAACTGAAGCAGGAGAAACTCTGCAAAATCATAAGGACATTTCCTCTCTACTCACCAGGCATTTCAAACACATTGCGCAGGAGACGCAAGATGAAAGAACAGAGGCAATAGCCTCTCTAACCCAGGCCATTCCTAGCATCATAACTAATGAGCAAAATATCACTCTTCTTAGAGAAGTCTCAATGGAGGAAGTGGAGGAGGCCGTTAAAAGCATGCCAAACGACAAGGCTCCATGACTAGATGGCTTCACCATTAACTTATACAAAGCGTGCTGGCCCACCATCAAAACAGAGATCTGGGAAGTGGTTGAGGATTCAAGACGCTCTGGCACCATTCTTAAATCGCTCAACTCCACCTTCCTGGCTCTCGTCCCAAAGGAAGAGGATGCCAACACTCCTGAGAAGTTTAGACCTATAGCTCTTTGCAATGTGATTTACAAGATCATCTCCAAGGTTATAACAAACAGACTAAAGCCTATTCTTCCCAATCGCATCTCAGAAGAGCAGTCCGGATATGTGGAGGGCAGACAAATAGTGGATAACATCCTCTTAGCTCAAGAGATGGTGCACACTCTCCAGACCAGGAAGAGAGCAGGTATGTTAATGCAATTGGATCTCTCCAAAGCATTTGATAAAGTCAATTGGCAATATCTGGAAGCTATTCTCACAGCCTTTGGCTTTGAACATCAATGGATCAAATGGATTCTTGCTTTAATTAAATCCTCCACTTTCTCCATCTTGGTCAATGGATCACCCTCGGAACCCTTCTCCCCCACCCGGGGCATCAGGCAGGGAGACCCTCTCTCCCCTTTCCTTTTCGTGATCCTCATGGAAGGTCTAAGTCGACTCATCCGTAAAGCAAAAGCAGAAGGCAATCTCCGAGGGCTTCATCCCCTGCAATCTATCCCTGCAACTATGCACCAGCAGTTCGTGGACGACACAATGCTGCACGGCACCCCCACGGTGAAAGAAGCCATGGCTTACAAAAACATCCTAAGCCTATTCAGCAAAGCGTCAGGTATGGAAATTAACCACGTTAAATCTACAATTTTTTTCTTTAATACCCATCTTGCAATCCAGAAACATCTTTCAAATATTCTTGGATTTAGACAGGGCAATCTACCCTCCAAGTACCTGGGCGCCCCACTAACGTCCAAACCCTGGCAAAAGCATCACTGGGAAAAAATTCTGGCAAAATTGGAGAACAAATGTAGAAATTGGACCCACAGAGCCCTCAACTTTGCGGGCAGATTAGTCCTTACTAAGGCAATCCTTCAAGCTATCCCTCAGTACATGCTTTCCATCCTCCCTGCCTCTCAAGGCGTCATTCACAAGATAAGAACCATCCAGAGATCGTTTTTATGGAGAGGCAATTCGAACAAAAACAAATGGGCTCTGGTGGCCTGGAATAAACTCTATAAATCAAAAGTAGCAGGAGGCCTAAATTTAATAGACCCCCACACCACGAACATGACCTATGGAGCCAAGCTGTGGTGGCGCTGGCTAAAAGAACCCTCTCTTCCTTGGGCAAGGCATTGGAAGGAGAAATACACCCCAAATTGCAGTGAACAGGACCTAATTAGGTTACAGGATGTCCCGGAAGGGTCTCCCATTTGGAATCTTGCAAGGCGCAACCGCAGCATAATTCAAGACCACAGCTTCTGGGAAATCCGCAACGGGGAAACAACGTTCTTCTGGGAGGACGCTTGGTAGAAATTACCTCGCCTTGCAACTCCTGACTTGGAGAATTACAAAAGGGAATGTCAGAACAAGGGCAATTATAAGGTTCATCAGTACTGGAGTCATGACAACAATGGACAGGATTGGAGGGACTGGTCACCCCCTAACACAAGCAACACAACAGCAGAAAATGACAACATTCGGAACTTGCTAAGCACTCTAAACAAACGAAAAATAAGAACATCCACAGAAAAGGACAAGCTAAGATGGGGAATGAAGGGCAGCGGCAATTTCACCCTTGAAGAAGCGAGGGAGCAGTTGGAGCACAATGAACACGGGGAGGCCATACACTGGAGCATCAAGGTTTGGGACGCCCTTTTTTGGCCTAAAATAAAGACCTTCCTTTGGCTCCTTATGCAAGGAAAAACCCTAACCTGGGAAAACTTACAGAAAAAAGGATTCTCGGGTCCTTCTATATGTCCTTTTTGCAGAGCAGCAGAAGAAACCATCAATCATTTGTTCAATTCATGCGAATGGGCAGAGTACTTATGGAATTGGATAGAAACTATCATGCAGCAAAACAACAGGGGCAAAAACTCCATCTAGAATACAATTTTGCAGTGGCCTTGCGACTACTCAAGCAATCTTAGAATAAATAGCAAATGGAAAGTCATACCAGGGTTCTTAACCTAGACCATCTGGAAGGAAAGGAATAGGCGCATTTTCCAGAATGAGCAGAGAAATCTCGAGTTTTCGCAGCTTACCTTAACCGAAAATGTTTGCCAACTAATCCTAGTAAAATGTAGTGCAGCTCCCAACAACAATCTCTCAGCCAGAGACCAGCACATCTTGAAAAGCTTCAAGTTGGATAATGGGCACAGCATATCAACCGCAAGCAGCCAGCAAGAACCTCGATCGGGACCGCTTGGATGGCACAGGCCCCCTGTCGGCTTCCTAAAGTTAAATTTCGATGGCGCCTCCTGGGGTAACCCCGGTCTAGCAGGCATAGGAGGAGTCATAAGAAACCACAAAGGGGAAATTCTTTACATTTACAGTCAGGCACTGGGAGAAGGCACCAACAACGAGATGGAATTCGCAGCTTTGGAAAAAGAATTGAGAATTCTAAGCTCGAACCGAATCGCAAATGCAGTAATCGAAGGTGACTCAGAAATTGCCATCACTGCGGCCAGGAAAATATACAGTGGCACGCTGGCAAGCAGGGTAACGAAACATTGGCGTTTAGCACAGGTGACCGATAACATTGCCAAAATGCTCGACGAGATGAAAGGTCTCACCTTTCAGGCTATCCGGCCTAAGGGCAATACGGTCGCGGACCACCTGGCGAACTTCGGGATTGAGCACCCCAGCGCTAAGTGGGACAGCTGGTGGAAAGATATTGACTGCCCCGACCTACAGGAAAAATGCATGCAGCTCACCCGGATGAACATGACACCGGCAGAAACGGGCGATAGTACGACCGAGGATTTAATGTTTCCGGTGATTAGTTATGCTGACTAAGTGACCTACATTAAACCCGGCAAGAGCCGAAGGACAAATGACACAAGGCATATCCGTCAGACGTAGAAGATCAAGAGATACGTACCACCCCATGATCAGCTTTAAAATCAGGCGCCGTAAGAAGGGAAGGACTCAGCACACCTGGCTGGCTGAGGACGAAGGAGATGACGGTGATAATAAAGGTCAGCAATCATTTCAAGATCCAACCATTCTCCCTTCGTGCAACAATTATACCTACCGGACAGGCAAGTGGCACATCCATCAGCTGCCATTATCCGATCACCTCCCGGCCATCGGTTATTTAATAACCATCCCGGCCTCAAAGGAAAGCACAGTTTTAACGCGTAGCAAGTCTAAGCCCGCTCCCTCTGCCATCTCAATGCAGGTTATCTCCGTGGCTACAGGCTACGCTATGAAGGGGGAAAGCTGCCGCAACCAATCGGCTATTAAAGATCTCCAGCAAGCTAAAACCATGTACGAGACCAGAACGTACCAACGGAACAAGCGCAAGCTTAGTGAACTGGAGAACAGCGTGAAGGAAGAGGAAACCCAGGTCTCTGACCAGCAATTGTGAAAGGAAGTGGATTGGTTGCTGGACCCAGGAACTACCTTCACGCGGGCCACTCAGTTCGTCCGGACCCAGGCTGAAGCGTGGCGTATGAAGACCCTCCTTGCTAAAGTTCTGGACGCCCAGGAGGAACAGGCCGAGCAACAGCGAAACCTCAAGAGACAGATGGATGCTATGGAGCACGACCACATGGCAGTGGTGGAGAGCATAGAATTTAAGCTCTCCTCGCTGGACCAGCAAGCAGACTATATCAGCAAGAAGCTCACAGTGTTAATCAAGCTCCTGCGCAACGTTGTTGGAACCGACAGCACTACTGCTGAGACTCAGCGGGGGGAAACCTCTGGCATTCAACCGGGCAACCCTCCCAAGCCAGGGCCGGCCAACCATTGATGGCGGAGTTTTCAGTCCTCTTTTTGTTGTTTGCTCCCTTCGCCTCTTCTTTTGATACTCCTGCTATGACTTCTATTCTAGGGACCAGTTTGGTTTGGTATGCTTTACTTCTCTGCCACCCTGCGAGGTGTGCCATGTTTTACGTTCTAAGTAGCCTATGTATCTCTTTCCAAGTAGCCAGGCTGGCTGTTTAGCGGCCATAAATCTGCCACAACAGAAGTTTTGTACAATATTTTTACTCTGTTAATACAAAAGCTTATTTACACAAAAAAAAACATAATTATGTTAAATTTTCACATATTTATCATAAGAAAAAAAAAAACAAAGTGACCATAACACACGAATGACTTATTAATTCTGGAATCTTGGTTTAAGTTGTGTGGAACACTCACAATAAAGTCTTTGGAACTTGAAATCAAATGTCCTTGCCCCAGAGATGCCATAACATTTATATATATGAGATATGACTAAGGACATCTTACAAGACATATAAGATGACAAACATAGTAAAACTATTGAATGTTATCAATAAAAACTCAAAAGTAGATTAATTAATATGGTTTATGTTATTATTCACTTAATCTAATATATACTAGTGGATTTAGAAATAAAGTACATTTTACCATATATATTTTAGCATTGCTTTGGATAATGAGATATACACTAATGTTAACAAGAATGAATACTTAATATTTGACCCTTTTAAAAATTAAAAGACTCAAATTATAATAAATGGACATTGTAGATCTCCTAACATCATGTTATAGGTTTCTGTTATGATTTCCTCCACTATTACATTCTTAGAGAGAAAATACTTATAAGTATTAAATGTAGTAAAAGCATGCTCCGATCAAATATTTCCTTGTATTTATCACCAAAATTGTAGTAAAATCAATATATATAAACAAAAAAACCATTGTGTATTGAAGTAAACATTGAATAAAACCATAAGAAACTCACTCTAAGAGGGCTCCATATAGTACCTAACTAGTTTATTTTTTTGACAAAACAATTTCATTGAAAAATCAAAATAATGTTCACCTTGGTGTATTATTTAGAGACTATACCCTTTAATCTAACTCAATGTAGACATGTGAATTAAAAATTAAATATATTTAAATTATAATAGTTTGACAACTACAATTGTGGACATTTCAACAAAAAAATGTCGAGCATTTGAAACATGTTTATTTTTTTTATTGGAAGTATATAATCAATCTTAGGTAGATTACTTGATGGTACATCATCTAATATAATGTTTGATATGAAAAAAATAAATATATGACACCCTAAAAGGGCACAAGAACATACCATCAACATGCAGTTTTCAAATTCATCTAATAAGAGATTCATTTTACAACAAATTATTAGTTGTTTCAAACTGATGTCACAACTTACAAGTATCTAAATTATATTGCTTCAATGACAATGTAAGCAAAGAAATGCCTCAGGTTGCATGGAAGCTATGCATTAAATCCAAATAAAAATGGATATTGGATATATGTGCAAAAGAATCTCCTCATATTTAAATGCATCTTGAGAAACATAAAGGGAAAATGCTATGCCATAGTAGCTAAATGCTCCAATCTAAATGTGTCACTTCTTTTACTACATTTTTAAAAAGTTTGGTAAGATGTGGGAAACCTACCTATATGAAATGTAAATGGATAAAAAAATATAATCAACATCTCATTCTCCAATATGTGGTGTAGTGGGGATTTCAATATTATAGAACTTTATTCTTTTAAGATTAATTTGACATAAAAATGCAATACTTTAACTTTAATTATACTGGATAAATATATATCATGTTGGACTTCAAATTTGTTTTGTCATAAACATGTTTATGTTTTTGATTCTTTATATTTTTAATCTTTAGCTATGTTTAGTAGGTTTGGGATTAAAATAAATATATACTTTTTAAAATGATGGGGAGATCAGATTTGAAAAGATTTGTCATAAACATGTTTATGCTTTTGATTCTTTATATTTTTAATTTTTAGCTATGTTTAGTAGGTTTGAGATTAAAATAAATATATACTTTTTAAAATGATGAGGAGATCAGATTTGAAAAGATTTGTCTACTCTTGTTTGCACCTAAACAAAGCAAGGTGCACTCTACAATATACTCAAATTTGGATTAAGCATAATGTGACTAAGTTACATTAAGTAACATTATTAAACCTGAAAAATTACAAATTAAGTTTACATTAAAACAAATATATCAAAATAATAAATAATTATGGTTTTTAAAATTGAAATATTTTCCCATAAAATATTTAAATAAAAGTTTTTTTCAGATTTGATCTTTTGCCACTTGGTAGATCACAAGATGGATCTAAGTTGCTTTAATTATTAACTTCATTTTTTTATTTTTTGTTTTTAATTTTATTTTGATAAAAATGGCAATGTTTGTATTAATGAAACAAAACCCACTGGTCAGCTCTGCAGAATGCTCTACATTGTCCACGTACATTACACATTAAATAGGAAACATGGTTTTAGGGAAGTTAGAACAATAACCTAAGAAATAAAAACTAATTCCTACCTTGAGGTCACGTGAACCAACTCACACTATTCTAGTATATTCTCCATTATCTTCAACACTCCCCCTTAATGGAGAAGGGGTTCACAAATATGCCTAACATCTCCCTAAACATTCTAAACTTAATCTTGCCAGGAGGCTTAGTGAAAATGTCTGCAACAATATCACATGTATTACAATATACCAAATGGATTTCTTTTGATTGCACTTTCTCCCTAACAAAGTGGAATTGTGTATCAATGTGTTTAGTGTTTTTGTGAAACACCGGACTATTAGCTAGTTTGATTGAACTTTGATTGTAGCATCTGATTGTTGTTGCCTCTCTCTGTTCTTCCCCAACATCCTGGAAAAGTCTCTGCAACCAAACTGCCTCACACGTTGCTGCACACATGGCTTGATACTCTGCTTCCGCTGAAGACAAGGAGACTGTGTTTTGTTTCTTGCTGCTCCATGTGATCACCCCAGATCCGATGTTGAATGCATAACTTGTCATGGATCTGCGATCATCTACATTTCCAGCCCAATCTGAATCTGCAAGCCTTGTCAACCTAACATCAGAGGAGTCAGTGTAAATAATGTCGTAATCTACAGTACCTTGTAGATACCTCAAAACACTTTTTGCTGCAATCCAATGGATTTCATGTGGCTTGGACATATATTGGCTTAGCACACTGACTGCATAAGCCAAATCTGGTCTAGTGGTGGTTAGGTAGATTAAACTCCCAACCAGCTGTTTGTAAAGTGTCGCATCTGTTGCTTTGGATCCATTTTCACTCTGCAATTTGATGTTCTGTTGTAATGGTACTGTTGTAAGCTTACACTGATCCATCCAAAATCTCTCTAACAACCCTTTGACATCTTTTCCTTGAGACAGAAATGTTTGTCTTGAATCTCTCCAGAGCTCAAGACCCAAACAATATCTAAGTTCACCAAGGTGTTTCATTGCGAACACTTGTGACATTTGTTGCTTCATTTCTTTGATTAGATAAGTGGCATCACCTGTAATAATCAAATCATCTACATACAAAGAAATCAACACTATGCACCCTTGTTCATCTTGCATGGTATAAAGATTAGGGTCGTTTTTACCCCCATTGTAGCCAATTTGCAGAAAAAATGAATCAATCTTTTCATACCAAGACCTGGGTGCTTACTTTAGTCCATAAAGAGATTTCTTTAATCTACAGACTAAATGTTCTTTCCCTTTCTGAACAAACCCTTCAGGTTGCTCGAAATAAACCTCCTCTTTCAACACTCCATTTAAAAATGCAGACTTTACATCTAGTTGGTGAATCATCCAATGTTTCTTAGTAGCTAAAGCAATTAACATTCTGATTGTTTCCTTCTTCTTCTTCCACTAAGTATGGAATATCCCATTCCTCATTGTGCTTATCAGATTCATCATGATCCTGCTCATAGAATATGACATCACTACTGACAAAAATCTTGTGAGTAGAGGGATTAAATAATCTGTAAGCTTTATGTTGTGAACAATATCCTATAAAAGTACATCTGATGGATTTTGAATCCAATTTTCTTCTATCTTCCTTTGGAATATGGGCAAATGCCTTAGACCCAAATACAAGTGTTTTACTGTAGGCTTAAATCCATATAATGCTTCATAAGGGGTTTTAAACTCAAGACTTTTAGTAGGACTCATATTTTTCAAATAAACTGCAGTATTCAATGCTTCAGCCCAAAAACCATTTGAAAGATTCTTACCTTTCAACATGCTCCTAGCACATTCCACCAATGTTATGTTCTTTCTTTCAGTTACTCGATTCTACTACGGAGTATGGGGTACTGTGAGTTGATGTAATATTCCATGGTCTTTACAATACTTGATCAACTCATCCTTCCTGTATTCTCCCCCTTGATCGGGATGAAGAATTTTTGTCTGTTTCCCTGTTTGCTTTTCAATCATATTCCTGAACTGCTTAAAGTATTCAAATGTGTGACTCTTCTTACTCAAAAAATATACCCAAGAAAAATTTGTGCAGTCATCAATAAACAATAAAAAATATAGTGCAGCTCCTAATGACTTTGTTTGCATGGGTCCACACAGATCTGTGTGCACTAATTCAAGTATATCTCTCTGTTTCTTCTCTACTCAAACATGCAATTCTTCTCTATGCATCTTTCCTAATGTGCAGGCATCACAATCATTATGCACTTGTTTTAGCATAGGAAGATCTCTTACCATTTCCTTTTTCTGTAGTAACAACAAATCATTGTAGTTGATATGATCAAGTCTCTGATGCCACATCTCTTCTGTAGTCAAACTCGTTATTGTCAAAGCTCTAACTGGTGCTAATCTTACATCCAATTTGTACAGACCTCCTGTTCAAATTCAGGTAGCAATTGTCTTCATGTCATCTAGCAGATCTTTAATATAACAGTGAGATTTTAAAGATTCAACTTTAAGATCTTGATCTGTGATCATGGATACAGAAATTAAGTTCTTCATTACACTAGGCACATACATGACATTATGAGTTTGTTTTACATTACCATTAGGTAAAATGACAGAAATTTTCCTAGACCCTTTGATCTGATGGCTTCTATCAACACCTAGGTAGATTTGTGCTTCGTCGTTGATTTCTTTAAAATCCTCAAACCAATGCTTGTTCCCTGTCATATGTGTTGATGCTCCTGAATCTACATACCAGATGTCTGCATCAACATTCTCATCAAAATTTGCCATAAACAATCTAAAATTCTGCACATGATTGTCATTTGCGAGATGACCTGTATGTCGTTTCTACTTCTGCTGTTCTTCATGATATTTCTTCTTCTTGCACTCCCTAGCTATGTGACCAAGTTTTCCACAATAAAAATGTTGGCATTATGTTTCTGGTATGGTTATATGTTACAGATGTTGTACTTGATGGCAACACCCATGGCATGGCTCTCAATATGATGAGAATTAAGAAGTACGCAG
>APFE030896932.1:0-10316 GCA_000404065.3 Pinus taeda | reverse complement strand
TGATGTGACTGTCTGTTTTTCTTGTTCATGCTCATTGTTTTATGGTACTGATATGCAAAAATAATTCAAAGTATAAATAAAGAAGAATTGTTAAAAGGACTAGATAATACTGATTCACCCCCCCTCTCAGTATTATTTTCAACAAAAAACATTTAATTTCGAATTTGTTTCTATTCGGATGCATACCTTGGGTCTGATTTGGTATTTTTTGTGAGTTTCCTCCGTTTTGTTGTTGTGGACTTCCTTTCCCTTTGAAGAAGTTCTTTTTCGCCATCAATGCAAGATCGGCACTCTGGGGTTTCAGAGTCTATCTCCTTTCTTCTTCTTGCATCAGTATTCATGTTAGTTCTTCAAAATTTGGGATCTTCTCTCTTGCATTTATCCCAGTGATGAACATTTGGTTGTCATCAATCACACCATCCATTGTAATGGTTACAAGATCTGTATCTGCAACCGCATCACCAATGTTTGACAATTTTTTCTTCAGATCCTTGATCCTTGCTATGAATGAAGCAACTGTTTCATTCTCCTCCATCTTCAGGGATAGGATCTTGCTCTTCATGAACAAAAGGCGATTTGAATTCCTGATCTCATACAGATCCTTTAGAATTCCTCAGACCTCGTTAGTTGTCTTACTCTCTCTGATGTGTGGTATGATGCAGTCTTTTACTGGCATCTTCAACGACGTCTTTGCTCTACCTTCTCGCTTTTCCCAATCTGGGATCGATGATGATCCAGTTGCTGGCTTTTGCTCATCCCCATTCGCAATCATCTAAGCACTCTACACTTCTAGCAGAGTCTGCACCTTGAATTTCCAATTCGCATAATTGGAACCATCGAGCTTGTTATGTTCATTCAAGCATGCTTCAAACATATTATTATTCATCTTGGCAATTTAAACAAAAAATTTCGACAGGTAGAAGAAAATGTTAGATTTACCCCAGATCTGTGTCAAAGACAGATCATTGATCTCCAATGTTATTTGATCTCGCAACACACCCGCAGATCACCATGGCTTCCTTCACGGCCTCCAGACAACTTTTTGTTGTCAGCCTTTGCAGCGTTCTCTCGGCCCCCATGCAGCTCTCTGTTGTTTTCTTCTGCCAATATGCAACCTTATTTCGGCCTCCACGCAGCCTTTTTATTGTTTTCTCAGTTGGCGCGGGTATCACGCACGGACTCGCTAAGATATTCGCGGATGTACACTGAAAACTTACAATGACCAAAAAATAAAAAAATTCGTGTAGGCGCTACAACGCTATCATTGCGTTTATCCACTCAAAACCTACAATGATTTGGGTTTCGTCGTACCCTCTCCACTCAGCGTACAAGTTCCTCAACCCTAACACTCTAATACCATGATAAAAATGGCAATGCGTGTATTAATGAAACAAAACCCACTGGTCAGCTTTGTGAAAGAGGGTCTGAACCAGGAGAGTCTGGCTCTGCAGAATGCTCTACATTGTCCATGTACATTATACATTAAATAGGAAACATGGTTTTAGGGAAGTTAGAACAGTAACCTAAGAAATAGAAACTATATCCTATCTTGAGGTCACGTGAACCAACTCACACTACTCTAGGATATTCTCCATTATCTTCAACATATTTATTTATTTTATTAAATTTATTTTGAAAGAGCCAAATGTTATAAAAGAAATTACAACATCTCTACCATATTGGAGAGCAATTTGCTCACAAATATTTTAGAAAAGAAGGAAATCCCCGTCGTCTTAAAATATACATTGTAGCAAAAAAATAGAATTTACATTAAAACAAATTTATTAAATGAAAAATTCATTACTGAAATACAATATTAAAAAGATATCCCATTTAATTGAGGTATGTTTTTTATATTGATTATTTTATTTAGAGAAGTATATCTAAATATGTTAGAATGATTATTATTATTAATAAATTATTTCTTATCCATTAAATGACTTTTTATGGTTAATTTTAATCAAAATCTAGGAGGGATTTTTAATTTTTAGAGTGCTAAATCCACTTATGCATTCAAAATTTATTTTAAATGACAAAAAATCACAAACTTGCTTGAAATTGTAATTAAAAGTCATTAGTTCTCATCATTATTCATATAAATATTTTAATTTAAATATAGTAAAAATTGACTTTATGCTCCAAATCCTACCTAGCAACACAAGAATGAAAATCTTGCTTCAATGCAGCTCCACACAATCAATTATTCATTACTACTTGAAAATACCAATATCCAAATAAATCACATTCGTTTTAAACTCAACATCCACTAAAAGCCCAAAAGCAGTGCTCCTCGGGCTATTTTGCATGACATCCACCAAAAGCAACCAAACATCCACCAAAATCTTGTTGTGCAATTTGGATGACAAAATAACGTGCGAAAACAAAGATAAAAGCAAGGAAAATTTGCTTTAGGTTTTCCTGGACGCCTTTCCCAGGATTTCAAAATTTCATTGAAGCGAACTTAATTTGAAGCATGGTGTGGATGTAAAATTATTCACACACAAGAATTATCACTTACAATAGGACCATGAAAAAAACATACACCAAATGTAAGTCATTGAAAGGTGAGATACAAACGTTTCCAGAGACAAGATGGCTTGTCGGAGGCCGGACAAGTGGCCATATCGAGGAGAACAAACGCTTGGAAACTCAGTGTGCTACCTTCGCCTCCGCTTTCTTCAATGCGTATTAATGACGTTTTCAGCAATAATGTTAACCATCAAAAATACATTTTGAATCTTTCAAACATGTATGAAAAAACAGTGTTTAAAAATTTCTAACCGTCAAATACATTCAAAAGGCCTTTTGAGGGGCAAAATGCCCGTCAAATTCCATCCCTGGTTCCACCAACCACCCATTTACATTAATTAAAACTGCATAGTCTGAAAATATTTAAGTTAGAGTGGTGTTTGATAGGTACAATCACTGAAAGCTCTTTCCCCACTAGCTAATCTATCTGGTACCAGAGAAGTCAAATTAAGTCTGCTAGATAAAAAGACTCGAGATGCCCATGTACGTGTGTTGTACAACCTACAGGTGAGGGGTGCCTCAAAAGATATATTAAATGAACAATAATATTGTAAATATTGGTTGCCTAATTGTTAATCAATGTGAATGTTCAGAATTGTATGGATTTACAAGCATTAATAAGTTTAAAGTTGCGCCTCATCTTCAAAGTTTGATATTTAATATTTTTTTCACATTAAAATATTTAATTTATGTTATGTGTTATTTAGATATGAATAAGGTTGTATTAAAGTTTTGAATCTTTAGATTGCTTTTTTTTTATAATATATATTTTTAATAACCTACGCAGGAAACTCGATTGACAATTGCTTTGCAACCCTCCTCCTCCTCCCACATTTTTTCCCCTTGGGAAAATCATAATTTTCATTAATATTAAGGAAAATTACATGTTGTAGATGCTATGTGCATATGCATGATTTAATACGTTGTGTGCCTGTAAAAAAAAAAAAGGCAGATATGTTCTCCACGTAGGGAGACAGTTCCTTGAATATGTGTTGTTTAAAAACTCAAAATTTTAATTACTCTACGCAGAGAGTATTTCCTGTAACATGTACTGTTTATGTATAAGCAGAATAAATATAAACAAAAAAACAGGCCACATATCAAATAATATCAGGCTCCTGTTGACCCTGTGCTGCATGGTCCATGTATGGGTAGTGGTAGTACTGGTAGTGCTCCCCTTCTCTCTATTCCTGAATCATCCAGAGGTCGCGTGGCCAGATCGCTGCCTCTTTGGAAAGTTTGTCAGCGAGTGTGTTCCATTCCCTGTAGATATGATGACATGCAAAATTGTCAAAAAATGTTATGTATCTACGTACCTCATCCAATATGTGACGCAATGTGTAAGCATGACATGTTGTAGATTTGTTTATCCAATTGCAAACAATTTTTGAGTCAACAAAAACTTGAATATTCCGATAGTTCTTTCCAATTGCAAATTGAATGAGATTTTTCGCTGTGATGAGTTATGCGTAATTTTTTGTGCCACCTCCAAGTCCCATTTGTATATGTTAGTAGTGGGAATTTGTTATATATATAACAACCCCTCCCTCACATCCTGTCTCTTGTTCTGATCCGTCAAAATATGCCCAAGGTTGTGAGTGATCAATGGTCTCACGGATGATATTTTTGGCAAGAGCGTTAGTATCATCCTCAGGTATAACTCTGTAGTCGGCAAGGATTTTGGCGATGATGGATGGCCAATGGGGGCCGAAATCCAGAAAGATGATACGGTTCCTGGCTATCCAAATTTCCCAGTGAATGAGAAGGGGGGGTTCCTTACTTTCTGCAGGGATGCAGATGTCCACCAATTGGCCCATACCTCTCTTATGGACTGAACCCTCCAGATGGTGGTTGAAGGGATGTGTGTGAGTGTGGAGTTACAAAGGTCGGTGGTAACGGGGCAATAGAGGAAAAGGTGATCCACAATTTCTGAGCTGTCCTTACATAGGTAGCACCAATAGGGCCCATATTGCCCCCTTTTAATTAGGTTCTCCCCGATAGGGACTTTGTTCTTCAAAATGGACCACATGAGTAATCTTGTTCGAGGGGGGGCTTTGAGCTTCCACATTCCTTTCCACCATATATCAATGTGTTGTGGTCTATGTCTATTGGCAAGGTGTAGATACCTCTCTTTTGGAGATTACTGGCCATTTTTTGCTATTTCCCATGTAATCTCATCACCCTTTCCAATATACGGGTGTGAGACTTAGTGAGGGCCGATGTGAATGCTCTCCAAGGTTGGTGCCAATGAAGGGATAGGAGCAGGTTTTGGGCAGACTTCCAAGCTTGGTGCAGGAAGGTTGATCTCTCCTGGTCCACAATGTGGCAGATGTGTGTGATGGCTTTCTCTGTTAGGTTCTGGAGTACTTCAGGTAGTAAGTGTGCATTCCCACATCCTATCCAAGGGTCAAGGTCGATGCGGACAAATGTCCCATCAGATATTCTCCATGTAAGGACATCACGAATAAGTGACAATGAATTCAGAATTGCTTTCCATATGTTTGAGATCCCAAATTTGTTCCAGCTTGTCTGTCTCAGCCAATCCATTGACCTTAGTGGATCTATATATTTAGAGGATGCTACTTTGGTCCAAAGGCTACTAGTGGTGATTAATTGCCACCCTAGCTTGGCCGCTAGTGCAGAGGAGAAATCTTCCAGTGCCTTAATACCCCATCCTCCCCATTTCTTAGGGATAGACATGAGATCCCATTTTGCCCATGCAAATATCCTCCCTGTTTGTTTGCCTTTCCACAGGAATCTACAACAGAGGTTCTGTATTTTATTAAGGATGCCCCTTGGAATCCATGCAAGTGACATCCAATATACAGGGGTGGCCTCGAGGACAACTTTGATGAGCACTAGTCTTCCAGTGTTGGAGAGATACTTGTGATACCATATATTAAGTCTCCTTTCAAGCTTAGAAATCAACCATATCCAATCAACTATTTTGTATTCGAGTGGCTTCAGCGTGTATCCCAGATACCGGAGGCCTTCATCTAACTGCAGTAGGGTGAATGGAAACCTTTGTAGTGCAAACTAAATCACATGTAGGGGGCATTCCGAAATGGTAATGGTGGATTCTGAGTTATTAATGATCATGCCTGTAGCAGTTTTGAATAGATTGATAGTGTGTTGTATAGTGGTCAGATTTCCAAGACCCTCGTTAAGGAACATTAACACATCATCCACGAAAAGGAGGTGTGTTATGTACATCTATCCGTGATCACGATGCTCGAGAGCTTGCCTCTAAGGTGCATACCCTTGAGCAATCTGCTGAGCCCTTCCATGACCAGGAGGAAGAGTAGGGGAGATAATGGGCATCCTTGTCTGAGTCCTCTTTCAAAGTTGAAGAAAGGAGATGTAGCCCCATTTATTAGGACACTAAAGGATATATTAGTAATGCAGCACATAATCCATTTAGTAACTCCCACATGAAATCCTAAATGAGTTAGGAGCATTCTGATATATAACTAGCTAACCCTGTCGAAAGCCTTTGATAGATTAGCCTTAAGAATCATACCTTTGATCTTCTTAGTCTGTATGTAGTGCAGAACTTTTTGGGTCGTTCCTATAGCTTCATGTATCTGACGATCTTGTAGGAAGGAAAATTGTTCTGAAGAGATGTGTGTGGATAGTATAGGGCGGAGGCGATTAGCAATGATTTTGGATATGATTTTGTATATGCAATTGCACAGGGAGATGGTCCGGAAACCATTGAAGTTTGACGGATTGTCTGATTTGGGGATGAGAGCGATGAAGGTGGAATTGATGGCCCCATGCATCTGTCTAGTTATCCTACATTCCTTGATGGCCTTGAGTAAATCTTGCCCTAGTATATCAAAAAAAGCTAGATAGAACTCCACTGACTAGCGATCTGGACCGGGGCTCTTATCTCTCTTAAACAATTTCAGGGTGGCCTCCAGTTCCCCAAGAGTGACTTCTCTATTTAGATCCATAGCATCCTCTTATTCGATAAACTGAGGGAATAGTTGTGCTACCCTAATGACCTCTGCTAGGGTGGCACTGGGAGGGGCCTGGTAGACCTGTTTGAAATGTGAGGTAGCTAGGGTGGCCAAGTGAGGGAAGGTGTCCACCTCAATTCCTTGCTCATTTGTTAGTTTCCAAATTGTGTTTATTTCTTTTCTTCCATTTGCAAATTTATGGAAGAATTTAGAGTTATCATCTCCTTCAGCCATATCGCTCTGCTCCTCAGTCTCCAAGTTTCCTCCCTTTCCTTAAGTATGTTCTCTCGTTTGGTTGTTAAGTTTGTGAGCTTATCCCTGAGGTCATTTTATGGGAAGATACCCCCCCTGTTTTCCTCCAACTCGGCAATTTCTAATTCAATATCTTTTAACAGTTGCTCATCTGAACACCTCTTGTTATGTGCCCATATTTTAGATAGCTTCTTCAGTTCCTTTAGGTTGTCGACAAACCCTTCCGTGATGTTCCTTCTGGAAACAGGTGGGTGGGCCTTCCAAAAGTCTGTGACAAGGCGGGTATACGAATTATCCTTCAACCGGGAGGAGTTGAATTTTAAAGGGACTCGTGGCGTGCTAATATCGCCGTAGATATCAAGGTATATCGGTAGGTGGTCTGATAGTCCACCCGATCCCACCCACTTTCGGTAAGTGAACCCTTGCTCCAGGAATCGTTCCTTGATGAGGAAAAAAATGAGTCTCCTAGCAAGACTATCCTCCGCGCTTCTCTATTCCTCCAGGTCGGGACAAGTTTTGTAGATGGGATATCAATGACACTGTGTGTTTCTAGGAGGTGCTCGAAGAAGACCAATAAGGGGTCAACTTGGGCATGGTGCCCCCATGACTCTGAGAAGCCAAGAGAGAAGTTTAGGTCTCCCCCCAGAATGATGTTGTCAGGTTGCAGGATATTGGCTGACAGTAGATGCTCCCAGATTCTCCCAGTGGTGGCAGGGCCCATAAACATTCAACATTCTGATTTCTGTTCCTAGATCACTAGAGTAGATATCCGTCCCAATGAAACCAATGCCACCCCAGGTGCTGATCAGTTTTACTGAGCGAGGATTGTATCCCAAGGCGATGCCCCTGAGCAACCATTTACATCAATGGCTTGGAAATGTCATCCTGGGAGCATGGATTCCAGTAGAGGGGAAATGGCATTGGCGACACCCAGGGTTTCTTGTAGAAATACCGTTTCGATCGGCGGCTTCTGGAGAAGCCTCCACAGTGCTAGTTTTTTCTCGGGACTAGCAACCCCTCTGTAATTGAAGGAGAGGACCTTGATGGTGGAGACGGCTCGAGGGGGCTCTACGCTCTAAGGACCCTATCGAGAGTAAGTTGTTTTCCCGTGGCAACCTCCATTCCTGCCTTTTGGTTAGCTTTTGACAAGGAGGAAGATCTGCCTCGAGGGAGCTTCAGAGTGGTGGAGAGAGGGACAAGTCCAATACCTATAACATTTGGAGCTTAAGATCGAGAAAGTGAGCGGAGGTGGTATCTGTGGGGGATGGAGTCGGTTCCAGGGTTTAATTCTGATGCCACTTCCTCAGAGGTGGTAGGGGGAGTACAAGATATGGCATGTGCAGGGGAATTGAGGGGGCATTCAGGGTGACTAAGATTGGGTTGTGATCCAACCGGGCTCTGTCGAGGTCCCATAGTATTACCCTTATGATCAGAAGTACTAGTAATTGATGCAGAGCTAGGGTTAGGAATAGACATACCCGAAGATAGCGCGACTCCAGCAACCACCTTAGACCTAGTCAGTGGAGGTGAAGGAGGCCGGAGAGGTGTTTTCCCATGCTTCTTCAGAGTTGTCGAGACTGGCCTGGATCCATATGCATCAGTGTCCATTTGCTCTTCCTCATCCGAGTGATTCGCCTGTGTCTGAGCTCTCAATGAGGGAGATGACTTCCTCTTGTTGCCAACCTTTGATTTCGCGAGTAGAGGGCAATCCTTGTAAAGGTGTCCCACTTTGTAGCATCGTCTGGATCGAAAGGGGACCCCCTCATAGTCGAGTATCTGGGTGTGATTATACTTCCTCCATCGCAGGGTAACTTGTTCCTGCAGCCCTCCTCTAATGTCCAAGTGAACCAGTATCTGCGCATAGTCTATAATCCCAATGGAAAGGTAAGATCTATCATAGTCTAGATAGGTACCCAAAGATTTCCCAATTCTCCTGAAGATGTCTTCGGTCTAGAAATGGAGCGACAGTCCGGGGAGGTGAACCCAAATTGGCCCAGCCCCAAGCTGTTATCTGTCCGGGTCAAATAGTGGAATCCATCTCCTTAGCATTACTGGGGCCTGTTCAATGTGCCAGAAGGAGGATAATACCTAATTGGTGTGTTCTGCTCTCGCAAATCGCAGAGCAAACAAGCTACGGACAAAGGTCTGTACAAAAGGCAGATTGGCCAAATGATGGCCCCAGATTTCCGGGACCCACTGCTTAAGTCTTGTCGTAGAGTAATTCTGCCCCCTGACTCTACCTACCAGGATTGTCGCCGCCATGTCCATGGTATCTTGCCACTGGAAGTCCTCCTCCCAGTCGATAAAAACTTCTTGAGTCTTGGGCTTAACACACCTTTGCCTCTTTCCAAGTCTTGGCTTCACATCCTCTGCACACCCTTGAGCTTCTTCAAGGTTAGGGTTTGGAGGGTTAGGGTTAGGGTTTGGTGGCGACGGGTCAAGGCCAGCAGGGAATGCGTCCGGGAGGGGAGGGATGTTTGAGTAGCAATCAGAGGGGGGAGTAGGAGCCGAGGGCGGTCTAGTGGGAGCAAGAAAAGGCAGAGCCTTTCCTTGTAGAGACTGTGAGGGATAATGCAAAGTTGCAGAGGGTTGGAGTGAAGAGAGGCCGAAGGACCCAACTGCCAGATCAGGGCCAGAGATCCTGGATGCAAATTGATGGGGGATTGGTGCCAAGGGAGGGATGGTTGAGGCCAGCCAGGAGAATGACACTTCTGGGAGTTCGATGACTGCATTGGTATGACTCGTGAGCGGCGAGAGTGGAGTGATAACCTCGGTAAGTTCTCTGCTAAATGGGAAGTAAACCTCGGAGCTGGACTGCCTGCCGAAAATGGATATGCACTTGAGGGGGTCCTTAGAGTAGTCTATTAGGTTGGTCTCCATTAATGCCCCAAAGGTTACGCCAACTGCCACCATTTTCTAGAGTAACTGTCACAGGAGGGGACCAAAACGATAGCGCAAAACCGATGGGCGGTAGGCTTTCAGTCACCATCGCGGGGGGTAAGGCAGGCTCGCGTCGGAATGGAGGGAGTGTAATAACGTGTAGTCGAGGTCCTGCAGGGAATATGCCTAGTCGATGGAGGTGAGTACCAGCTACACTGCGGAGGGCCTACCCTGTGTCAGGTTACGGTCGCGCCAGGGAAGCTCCCATCATCTCTTACCTCGTCTCCTCTAAAATCTTTGTCCTAATATTAGTTGTATTTAGCTACTAGGTAGTGTTCTCTTCCTCCCACATATATAGAGAGATTTTTGTTTAATTGTGTTCATAAATGACTTTTTAGTTCAATATGGTAAAGATTTTGTAAAGTTTAATATTTTGACTTGATTAAAATTAAAAAATAAGTAATAAAACATAAAATTCTCCAACCCATTGTTTTTTCCTATGATATTATTAATCCTTGTTTTTTCCAATGATATTTTTAACCTATGTGTTTTCTCATAGTAGTCTTCTCTAATGATATTCTTAATCCATCGTAACTCCGGATCTACCAAGCGTCACCGGGGATCAATTATTGCTCTTGAGGTGAAAACCTCCTTTAGAGTAAAATGAGATTTGATTTTGAATATCCCTCTAGG
>APFE030896929.1:0-27677 GCA_000404065.3 Pinus taeda | reverse complement strand
TAAAGACCTTTACTTCTGAGTAAATCCACAATGTAGGACCACCATTGGAAGTAGTTGGTGCTGTCAAGGATAACTTGGCATGAAATTTCCATTTTGACAGAAACTGAAGCTATATATGCTGAAACTAAGTGTTCCAATGGAAATAGATCGAAAAATTAGGCTGGTTAAAAAAAAACGGTTCTGAAAACGGCTTCCGGATGAAAAAGTTATGACGTTTTAAAAAAATGTTGATGAAGGCGCCGACAAAGTGCGGGAATGTGCGGAAATGAAAAAAAACGCTCATTTTTCAACAAAAAGGAGATTTGAACCCATGACCTCTACTCTCTTAAATTAGCTTTGAACCAAGTGAGCTATACAAAGAGAGAGAGAGAGTGAGAGAGAGAGAGAGCTTTGTTTTCTTTTAGTCACGGATGAGAAAGCTCTTTTTCTCCCTACAAAACAAAAACACAAAACCCAACACGGACATGCAAAAAAAACAAGCCTTACGGCTTAAAGTTAGATTTACCCGGAAACTAAATATTTTCCTCAATGTTTCTGATCTTCCGAGATCACACTAAGGTGCAGGGAAAAGAGCATACGCATGAGAAAAATCCTTCCTTTCTGTTTCTGATTTGCCCAGATCGCACAGAGTTGCAGGGTAAAGAGCATACTTAGAAATTAAAGGTATAGATCCGGTAATAAAAGGAGCTAAATAAACCGAAACCGAAATAAATAGAGAGAAAATAATAGTAAACTACAAATAAACACTGTATACCTCCAGATCTAAAAAATGACGCAACTAGGGCTACCGGAAACCTTTTCGCGTGAAATGAAAGGGGTTCCTCACTGGAACAGATGCTCCCAACACAACAGAGCAGTCCTCTCGGCCCGAAAGCAGTCAGAAAAAACAGATCTAGGAGATGGCAGTCGAATGCAGTTCAACCGGCTTCAGATTTGGATCACCAACGGACGCGGCCCTCAAATAGTTCTGATACCATGTAGGAATTTACAGAGTAAGTTCCTCAGACAGAACACCAAAAGGACACCGCTCACAAACAGATCACAGATCAATACACCAGTATTTTGACGTGGTTAAAACCATTAAAGAGGGAAATAGTCCACGGCCTGTGCCAACGTGGCCACTACAGGCAATTTATTAATAAAAGAATGAAAATTTACATAAGCTTCTCTCATGCACGGTGAACCTACAAATGACCCTCCATGCGCTTTAAATAGAATTCATGGACCAATCGGGTGTCAAGCCACGGGTTCAAGTGTCGGTAATACCGAGGAGAGAATGAACCGTCGGATCACTACATATCGTGACTGTCGGATTGTAAGTTACAAATGTACATAGTAAAGAAACACACTTTACCTAACTCTATACTAGACCAAGTTATACTTAACTATTCCTATGTGTCGGAATATCCTAACATACATTGATTGGATCAAGATGGAGATGAATACTCTAGGTTTCATCTAATAAATCCAGGTTGCATGGAGTTATGAGCTATTCATGATTGTACACATGATTCCCTCTATATGGATGGATGTTACCATATCATTGGTCCATATATTTGATCCTTTCTATTTGGATGGCTACGTCCATGCTGTGGATCCTTACACATGATGCTATCTATTTAGAAGGATGCGTTCATGTTGTGGATTCATGTATTGTTAAATGCCTATTCAAAGATGTATTTTTAGGCATATTTACATCAGGGATGTCAAATATCTATATTGTATCATGCTTGATTTGCAGGTCTTCTGATGGTGTTTCTCTGAGTCCTTCCCTTGACTTGTAAAGCATTTCACCCATCACTCCATGTTATGCCTTCATGCTTTAGGGAGCATCTATTACACAATATTTTTTCGCACTTCCAATCCCATATCCTCAAGCATCAAAATGACAAAAGATGTTAGTATACTCACCATGAAACACATACTGAAACTGTAGGTTTTAACCCCGTACAAAAATTACCTGCATACGAATTCTAAAAACAAAAAATAAACAATGGCAAGAGCATAACACATAAAACAAATATACACAAAGATTTTTCCTTAGATCCCAAAACCGGGGCTACCAGATTGATCTTTCATTATGTTCCTTTCAATGTTACAATACATATATATACATGTTGAAGCATCCATAAACCCCAATCCATTAACCTTGGATTAGAACATAATTGTAGTTCCTTTGACGAGATCTGCAAAATACCATGGAACGAAAAACATCGCACCCAAAACCATGTGCAAAATCCATGCACAAAACCATAGGTAGGTCCGCAACCCAACATAAACATCCCTGAATAAGAGAAGAAAATTTTCCTTGGGAGAATTCACGAGAAATTTTCCTAAAACCCTATATTTCAGGATCAACATGTTTTGCACTATTGTTGACCCGTGATGATGGCTTGTTGCAGCATGTTGACCTAGCGCTGCCAACACAACTTTTGATAGGAAAACCTGTGATGAACCTTTTTTGGCAGTTTTTCCTTAAGTGGAGGAGAAGCTTCTCTTACTAGAAGCCTCGAGAACGACGAGCTAGATGTTGTTAAATATATGGTCGAGTTCTCCCATTTTGAGTCCTTGATCCTACCTTTAGGGATCTTCCCCTTGAGATGTGGACCTTCCTCCCTCTTTTATGGATCCCTAACTCCCTCTCCTTTCCTATAAATCAAGTCCCTTCTATCCCCAAATGATTGGTCATTCCTTGGTTGCATTCCTATGCTGAAACTATGCATAAATGTTGTCCATCTAACTAAGGAGAATAAGTGATTGAATGGTCTTGGCTTGGACTTGGAAATTCACCATAAAGGAGGCTTCCAACATCAAGGTGTTGAAGGAAATGTAACTAGGTTCGGTCTTCATAAATGTACTTTTGATATTTGTACTTATTCAAGAAAAAAAAATATTATTTTTATAATATATAGCAACGAGTTTCTTTCTCATTGAAATAGGTCTAGCACATGTTAAGTGCTATATGTGAGTCAAATAGTCAAAAGGAAATGTTGAAGGCCTTAAGGGCATGTTACACCATGTATGTTTATGTATTAGAGTCAAGAGAATACCTCCAAGAAAAGTCAACAAGTCTCCTCCATGCAACGACACCTACAAAGAGGCAATCTGAAATAAATAAGTCAAGTTGACCTAAAGGAGGGACAAACCTCTATATATAGAGGTTGTCCACTCCCTCAAAAGACAACATAAACCTATATGAAAATAGTGAAGTGAAAGGACTAGAAGGAGGTGGAAAAGAGCGAAGGAAAAGGGTCTCCAAGTGTAGCGAGGAAGAAGGGTACATAACCGAGTTTAAAAGGACCATTTCTAGGGCAGCTGCAGTCACATGTGCAAGGAAAGGGAAGGTTGCCTACGGTCATAACAACAATATTATATCAACACCACCACTCACATTGTTTGGTCTAGAAATATAGGTCTAAAGGGCCTCCTACTCAAGCGAAGGACCAAGGAAGAAAAGTGAAGGTAATAGGGATGTTCTAAAGCCTATTACAATTAGACGTGCGAGGAGAAGGATGTTGTCTCTGTTGTTATAACAACCCTCCCATGGAAATCATAAGAAGTTCATTGGTTGGTGAAGAGAAGTAAGGGATCATCATAAGGGAAGGGTTCCATAAAAGGAATATCTTCTAGAGCAAGTATAACAAGAATTATCAAACAGTTGAAAGAAGCACAAAGTGCCAGAAGAAGGAAGATGAAGTGTCGGGGAATGAAGTACCAGAAGAAGGAGGTGATGGGAAACAAATTGCAGAAAGGAGGAAGGACTTGACTTGTTCTTGGAGGATATCCTAGTAAGGGGTATAGGGTTTGACATTGATCAATAAGAAGCTTCAATAAGATAAAACTTACCGAAGGGGTTTCCTCTCAAGGGAAGAGAGGTTTTGGCCTTGGTAGAAAGCCAACATCTTGTGCTCTTGTTCTTATGTTTTTGGTAGAAGTTTGATGAAGTACACGCACGTGCATTAATAATAAGAAGAAGAATATTAAGCTAACAAGAACAAGTAAAAAGACTCCACAAATTGTTATCAAGTTAAGAAGAATCACACTACACCTAATTTCTGTAGATTCTTCAACATGGTATTAGAGCTAAGGTGACACATCAAGGAAAGGGCAACTCAAGAACACTCATCAAGGAAAGACATCTAAAATGTTGAAGCATCAAGCCAATTCTACTCATAGCAAGAAGAAGAGCCTTACATAAAGGCGCCTACAAAGTAGAGCAAATTGAAGCAAGACCTACATCAAGCTACAAGTCATCAAGCAAATATTCAAGGAGGAAGAAAATCCACTACATCTCAAAATCAATCAATTAAGTATATGCATCCTTCTGAATATACATCAATGTCCTTTTTCAAGGAAAGCAACAAATTGGTAGGTACCAATAACTTTCTTACAGGGCAAAAGAGGACTGATTTACTTCTCAAGGAGAATGAACTCCTAGAACATGTCAAAGGGAATATCACTATCCCTGTTAAGGAACAAACTCAAGCCTTAGATACGTACAATAAGGATGAGAAAATAACTCAAGGGATTCTAATAGAATGAATCAAAGACTCTCTTGTTGCTCATGTCTCCAAATTTGAAACATCAAAAGAAATTTATAATAAGCTAGTAGAGCTATTCTTGGTATCCACAACCGGAGAAGTAATATCTCTATGGAATGAATTTTACAAGATGAAGATAAAAAAGGAAGGAATATCTCCCTAATTCATGAAAATATATGAAATGAGAGATCAACTTCAAGAGATTTGGGAAGTCATATTTGACAGCGAGATGACAATTGTAGTACTCAATGCTCTACCTGAGGATTGGGGCAACTTCACATCAAGCATATATGCCAAGAATGAAGCAACCACACTCAGTGAAATGTGGTATCTATGCAGGACAAAGGAAACCTAGCTTAAAGCAAAGGAAGATGTGGGATCAAATGAGCAAGCATTTGCTACCATGGCCAAGATAAAGGGAAAATTTGGCAAATTTGGTCCACGAAGAACAAACAACAAAGACATGTCCAAAATCCAATGTTTTAGATGTCAAGAATATGGAAACTACAAAAGGAATTTTCCTAAGATTAAGAAGGACAAAAACAATAAAAGAGAGATGGAGGAAGCTCACATGACTCAAGAGATGAAAGAAGAAGAAGAGAAGCAAAAGAAGGAAGATCCTCCAGATCTCTACTATGACTAGGTAAAACTCTTTACTTCAAGTCTTCTTTCAAATTTTTGAGTAGGATCAGAGCATGTAGGAATAAAATAAAATTGCATGGCTAGAAACATGAAGTACATATAGTTCTAGATACTCATGTAGAAAGAACATTTATAAATGAGAACAAAAATGCATGGTTAGAAATATATTCTAGAATACAGGAGCATGATGAACATAGCTAAAGATATTCATATATAAGGAGCATACCTAGAATAGGACCTAATCCACTATGAAAGAAAATTGATCATGAAAAACAATATTAGAAGACCTCCATCATCAAAAGAAAAGAAACATTTGCAAGACAAGGGTCTTTAAGATCCTATGATGGAATCTTCAAAAGAAGGTTCATAAACCAAAACAGATGTCTCGTTGGGAATCCCATTCATGGAATTCAAGAAAAGGATGATATGCAGGCAAGCTAAGATGAAGCAAGAAGGGCCACACCAAGGAAAACCAAATGAAGCTAATATGATCAAAGGAGAATCAAGATGAGGTATGTATCATCAAAGTTTAGTCATGTTATCATTTCTATATTATCAAGTCATAGGAATAGTTATATAATATGATCAAGTATGAAAGAATCTCTTTCACCAAGAACATGCTCAAAGGAATGTACTACAATGCAATGAAGGTCAACAAAATAATTTTCTCACATAAGGAGTATAAGATTGATGACTATGAAGCAAGAAGAAACGTTGACTAGTCTATGGAGCAAGAAATGAAGAATTGATCTCACAAGAAGCATAAGATGATGGACCTATCTATCTAAGAAGAAGAAAATGAAGAAAGAGATCAACCATGTGAATAACACCATGATCACTGAGAATCACTATCTGACAAGATACTCTGAAGATATCTCCCGAAAGAAGGCGGGAAAACTTTGACAAAGGAAGGAAGGACCCTTGACACCTATGAAGGCCTTGGAGATATGAAAGATGCAAATAACTGATTCTACTCTACAAAGATGTTGTGATGAAGAAGACATCCAACAAAAGAAAAACCAATGTTGAAGCAATATCAGGATGAAGTCATGATGGACTACTAGGTCGAAGCATGTAAATACACAAGTATAATGAAGCATCCATGAGAAGAGTATTCCAAAGCATGGAAAAATAACAAAGGAGTAGCCATATGACAAGAAAACTTGATGTATGGCAAGAAAGACACTTTCCACGAAGAAATCAATGGCATGACAAACTAGGAAGGAAAATGATCAATGAATGGTTCTTACCTAGAAGAAGTTCGAACAAGGACTTCATGACATCAAGCAAGAAAGGAGATCAAGCAGCTAAAGGACCCACTGAGAAGAAGTTGTTTATGAATGAAAGAGTTCCTAGTTAAGAGGGAGCTCTAACAAGTCCCTGATCAAGAGGGAGTTTTGGATCACCCATGATTACAAAGGAGTGAAAATTTTGATTTTCCTTCTCATAGGTCATGCACTAGACCAGGACTAACAACCATAAGTCTCTATGAAGGCCATGAATGAAAATGTAGACACAATATAGACACAACATTCTCATCTTCACTTGGGAAGAAAGAATGGGAGGATTGGGTAATCATTCGTCATCCGACACTCTCTGAGGATGTGTAGGGCATCCAAGACAAGAGTAGGCAAGAGAACCGATATTCTTTGAGGGTTGGGAACCCAAGATAAGAATAGTCCCGAGAAGGTCATACTTAGAGAACACCTAGGTGGGTATGTACCTTGAGATACAATGATGAAGGTGTCTATAAATCATTGTTCTCACCAATATTGTAGCTCATGATCTCATGAAGAGATGGAGATGTTAGTCAAGGCCTTGCACTATGATGATGCTAATGGATATGATGTTATAATAGATGGATTGCAAATCTAGTTTCTATTATGTAAATTATTCAAGATTGAAACATAGCTAAACACCTTGTAATATTGTATGAATACCTCCCTAATTAAGAGGGAGTGTTGAAGGAAACATAACTAGGTTCGATCTTCATAAATGCACTTTTGATAATTGTACTTATTCAAGAAAAATAAATATTATTTTTATAATATATATCAATGAGTTTCTTGCTCATTGAAATAGGTCTAGCACATGTTAAGTGCTATAGGTGAGTCAAATAGTCAAAAGGAAATGTTGAAGGCCTTAAGGGCATGTTACACCATCTATGTTTATGTATTAGAGTTAAAAGAATACCTCCAAGCAAAGTCAACAAGTCTCCTCCATGCATCATCACCTATAAAGAGGCAATCTGAATTAAATAAGTCAAGTTGGTCTAAAGGAGGGAAAAACCTATATATAATATTATATATATATATATATATAGGTTGTCCACTCCCTCAAAAGAACAATGAAAATCCTCTCTGAAATCAGCGAAGTGAAAGGACTAGAATAATGTGAAAAAGAGCGAAGGAAAAGGGTCTCCAAGTGTAGCGATGAAGAAGGGTACATAAACGAGTTTAAGAGGACCGTTTCTAGGGCAGCTATAGTCACACTTGTGAGGAAGGGGAAGGCTACATACGATCATAACAATAGTATTATCATCACTACTACTCACATTTTTTAGTCTAGAAATATAGGCCTAAAGGGTCTCCCAATCAAGCAAAGGATCAAGAAATAAAACCGAAGGTAATAGGGCTATTCTAAATTCTATTACAGTGACATGTGTGAGGAGAAGGAGGTTGTCTCTACTGTCATAACAACCCTCCCATGGCAGTCATAACAAGTTCGTTGGTTGGTGAAGAGAAGGAAGGGATCATCATAAGGGAAGGGTCTCATCAAAGAAATATCTTCTATAGCAAGTATAACAAGAATTATCAAACAGTTGAAAGAAGAACGAAGTACTAGAAGAAGGAAGACGAAGTGTCAAGGAATGAAGTGCCAGAAGAAGGAAGTGTCGGGAAAAAAAGTGTAGAAAGGAGGAAGGACTTGACTTGTGCTTGGAGGATATTCTAGTCAGGGGTCTAGGGTTTGGCATTGATCAATAAGAGAAAACTTACCGAAGGGTTTTCCTCTCAAGAGAAGAGAGGTTTTGGCCCTAACAGAGAGACAACATATTGTGTTCTTGTTCTTATGTTTTTGGTAGCAGTTTGATGAAGTACACACACATGCATTAATAATAATAAGAAGAAGATTAAGCTAACAAGAAAAGGTAAAAAGACTCCAAAAAATGTTATTAAGTCAAGACGAATCACACTACACCTAATTGCCCTAGATTATTCAACAAAAGGCACCTATGGTTGTATGCTTCCCTCATTTCTATTAACAAATAAATCTGGTGTTTACTTTCCATAAGTGTAAAAATCATTATTCATTTATCATAGTGCTCCTTGATCTGTCATGTAGTTTATGTTAGAGTGAATTATGCTATGTATGATTTTGTCTCTCTTGTTTTATCTTCCTTACAAGTACTCATTCGTGACGATGTAAAGAGGATTGAACATGGAAGCGAGAAGTCCAAGAACAACATCAACGAGCACTTAGCATCAGAGTGAGGTAGGTTATCTGTCTTACTTTGCATTTTCCAACATAAACTAGTAAAGCATGCACTTGTTTGTCTGGTTTGTTGCTAGATCCTCTCATAGGACTAGAGAGATCGCTTATGTTCGCAGAAGGGATTTTCTTCAAAACATAAATAGTACCCTTAAGACATGTATAAAAACCCATTTTTCCAGTGAGATTCACATATACTGGAGGGTCTCGCTAGGAAGCCAATTAGAAAAATTTAGAATTTTTTTGTATATTTTCTTGGACAAGAAAAAATTACAACATCAACTCCAACTGGGGACTGATTCCCTTGGTGGGATGTAAAGAATCTTAGACCTATGCGTTGAATCTGTTGGGCATGGAGTCAGTTCATCAGCATGTAATCTGCAACTACATTTACAAACTGAAACCATATTGCATGCACTATTTCAGAGATTGAATCACACTGAAATATGAAAACTGAAATTGATTCATTCTAAAAACCATACATTACAAACTGAATTCTGAAAATTGTTGCTGAAGAAGATTTAAAATTAAATGATCTATTGTATACTAACACTACTGAAATCACTCCATTCATAAAATGAAAAAATCCATATATTGCACATTGGAACCAACTGATGTATTTGTACACACACACACACACACCTACTCAACTGAGATGAAATTGTACACTATTAGGTGTAATCATACTTCCAGTGCAACCGTGTGAGCATTGGATTAACTAGCACACCACCCTACTTGTAGCTAAAGATATGAAAAGAATATACATTGTAAACATTAACATGAGTTGTTGGTACGTACTGGTAAAAATCAGTAAGTTGATGAGACATAAAATATTGAAGAACTCTGAAGACTGCATAGTTATTTTCCTCAACAGGAAGAAAAATATATTGTTGACTACAACCATCACTGAGCCTTGCACAAACACAACAAAAAAAGGCATCTGACATCTAGAACCAGTGGAATCACCATATAAGTAAAGTGGAGCCTCTAGATGAAGGAATTGCAACCAATATCAAATACCTACTCCTTGTTTACTAGTAAGGAATAGATGTAGTCTTGATCTTTCTCTGGGGAAATATTTCTTCATTACTTCGCTTCCCAGCAACGCCACGAAATGTTGTATATGTTTCTCGAAGGTATTTCTTGACTGCGAAATTGTGCCGAGAAACCAACTCAACCAAACTTTAGGTTCAAGTTGGCCCTCGAACCAGAGGGGGCTCCCTCAAGTGTTACAAGGCTTTTTTTAACATTGTTCACTTTCACTGGATAATAGCTATGAAGAACAATGATCATATCTATAATTTGTATAATGGTTGCTAATGAGTATCTAATCTCTGCCCAAAAATAATGTCCTCTCTTTCTAAGGTTTTATTAAAGTGTTAACATCCAACTCTGACACAATAACATAGATTTAAAGAGTTTGGTAGAGGAATAGAAGAGAAATTAGATAATTAAGTATCCATACTTATTACTCAATCAATCAGATTTAGTAGATGCGTATAGAAGACTTCTACAACCAAACACATATACATTCAAGAGATGAAAGAAGAGAATATTTAAATGGCGCAAAGGAGTTATTTTAACATATTGTTCAATTAGCTAGTCTTCATAATGATGATAAATTTGCAGTGGGCTGTCAGGGAGGTTGATACTCAAACCTAGACTTTCCCTAGCTCCTATGTTACTTATCTTGAACTTATGGAAAAACAAATTATGAAATCACAGGGAAATACATACATGAGGAAAAAATTCAGTCATGAAACTAAAACCAAAATACTTCAATTAAAAATTTTGAAATAGAAGTCTTTAAAAAATTGGCAGGGTTTTGGCATCAAAAGGCAACCATTTTAACTTGAAATTGAAACAATATATAGAACATTACACCCAACTGACTGTGTCTAGCTTTCTGGAATAAAAATATGAACAATATACTAAAATAAAATAAAAATATCTGAAAAATTGCAGGAAATCAGGAAGTCTTTACAAAAATGGCATGGTTTTGGCATCAAAAGGCAACCATTTTACATTGAAATTGAAACAATATATAGAACATTACACCCAGCTAATCGTATCTAGCTTCTGGAATAAAAATATGAACAATAAAAAGAATGAGATGGGAACATGTGTAAAATGCAGTAAAAATGAAACAACTTTGCGGGGGGTAGGTTTAAAGTTAGATAGTCGGGGGCCCCCACAAACCATTGATTTAACATTTAACACATCTCGATTAGCTAGCTTCTGGAATAAAAATATGAACAATAAAAAGAATGAGATGGGAACATGTGTAAAATGCAGTAAAAATGAAACAACTTTGCGGGGGGTAGGTTTAAAGTTAGATAGTCGGGGGCCCCCACAAACCATTGATTTAATATTTAACACATCTCAAGGTATTGTAGTTTATGGTGTTTTAATGTGTGAAATGCGGGGTGGGGAAATAGGTTTGAATGAACTTATTGATTTTGACTTTCAACCCCTCGTAATACATGGTAACAAATATGGTTCTCGTACTTAGAGATTAAGGCTGACTCAATATTTTTAACATAAGTTTAATATTTCAAATATAATTTATAAAAAATATAATTATATATATTTTATAAATTAAATTTTATTGAAATAAAAAACTATTATAAATAATACCCCATAAACTTGTATAAAAACCAATTTTTCCAGTGAGGTTGACATATACTTTAGGGTTTGGCCAGGAAACCAATTAGCAAAATTTAGAAAAAAAATTGTAACTTTTCTTGGATAAGAAAAAGTTACAAAAACTCCCACGAAAAAAACTATATGTAAATATGACATCATCAATAATACCATCACCATAGAAATCATGCATATGAAACATCCTATATCCATCATCACATATAAACAAGCATGTGAAACAACCTTTGTGTCTCCCATCAACAATAATGTCATCAAAATATGTATCATAATAAAAAATAACACGTTGTCTAAAAAACATGATAATGTCGTAGTCTTAAGTATGTCCAAGTAAAGTAAAGTAAAAAGCATCATGACAAATAAGTAACTCGTGTCAGCTTAGGAGGTCTACTACGACCAACCATATAGAATGGTCTTTTCTCCTGTTTCTCATTTTCTCCTTGTAGATACAAATGCATATCTTGGAAGGAGATTTCTCTCCTCCTCCCTTCTTCCATTGTCAGGATGTTAGTATGTGTATGTGATCAAGTGGCTTCAGAGGGAGAATGCACATGCACAAATGTCACATGAATTTTTCCCAAGGCAATATGGGTGGGGGAATCAGGGGGTTAATGAACATGTAAAGATTGGGCCGAAGATAATGCAAAAGGAACCCAAGGAGAAATAAATACAGGGTGAACTGAGTGTTGAAAACAAGAAGGCCAATGTGTAAAGTTGGATGCGGGCCTGATAGGGTTAGAATCCCAACCATCATGTTGTACTAGTTATTGCAGAGATACATGGGGTTCCAAAATTTCCATGATTCTAGGATGTGGAATATGATTTTTTTTTAAGCATGTGGAGTAGAAGGGGAGGAGGGGAGGAGGAGTTCCGAGGTATAAGTGGTTTTCCTGAGTTAATTTATGAACTCCTCAAAGTTCGCATCAAAGTGTGTGGAAAATTTGATTCTTTTGTTTCTGTTTTCCCTCCATGATACTTTTAAGGTTTGGTTAAGGTCAATCACAGTCACAAGTTGCAAGGACAAGAGGTGAGAAGGCCAGTTAGCAACGACAATGAAAATTGTAGTAGATGAGGGGTAGAACTCTATTGCACTAGATTGCATCGATGCGACTAAGTAAAGCAAAAAAATGGCTAAGTATGGGACAAGGACGAGATTAGGTGGTATAAGGGGAAGAATTTAAAAGAATGCCTAAATGCATACAAATATATGTATAACTATAAAAATGTGAAAGCACCATGTAATGCGAAAAGATACAGACATAAGAGACAAAATCCCAGAAACAAAAGGAAGGATGCGCTAGCTACCTCGGTCCAACACTTAGTTGCAATCAAAAGTCACAATTGATATGTTGAGAATTTTTAGGCTGAGCATTCAAAGGCCTTAGATCAAATGGCATGGTGAAAATGGAGTGGAGGTGGTGGGGGAGGGGGGGGGGGGGGGGTGGGTTAGGGTCCCCATAGATATAGGTTTTTGTTCGCATGTGTGGTGACATGCGCAATAAATGCGATCTTATGGGAAGAAATGCGACTTGGGTTAAGGTGATGCGAGAAGCTTCTTCAATGCATGTTAGCCTTGCGAATTGCGATTGCATGTACAACGTTGGGAAAATGAGCAAAGTGAACTATGAATGAAATATGTGATTGGGACTAGTCGCAAAATTTTGAGGTAATATGCGATGAATATTTATGCAACATTTTGTCAAGTGAAAGAGGCTTAGGAAACTTTAAGAGAATTATCTCTTTAAAAGTTCATAATGGGAGGGGGGGGGGGGAGGCTCCAAAGTTTAAAGATGTCAAAAATTTAGAAGTAGTTGTAGTAACTACAATAATTGGCGATTCATGGTAGGACCTTAACATCTTTGTTTAAACCTGATTCAATGTTGAGTTTCATCCTCCAGAAGTATTGACTCAAGCTTATGAACCCCACAAGTTTTGTTGTTCAACCCTAATTATAGGTTTAGTTGCTTTTATTTCTTTGATTAGGAAAAATCATATCATAAGGATTTAGTCAGATACCAACTACTTCAATAGGGGATAATGATAGTATATATTTGTAAGTTTAAAATGTTAAGAATTTTGATACGAATCTCTAGTGTTTCTCCACTACCAGTGAGCTTCCATACCCCTGATGGAGTCACTCAAGAAATCAAAAACATTGTTTCACTACCAACAAGCGTCCAATCCCCAACAAAGTTGCTTACATCACCTCTTTATGTAGGAAGCAATTCTCAAGACTTTACTCTTTTATTTTAATATTTTTCTTTTTCATGCACATTGACATATTTTGGGCCCTTCATTGTGCTAGGGTGGATGAGGGATCCTGACTTATTTTACTTCCAGAGAGATTGTTTCTTGTGTTTGATAGATTTAAATATTTTTTGAAATTTGTTTGCTTGCTTTTGTATTTCCTCCTTTTCCATTCTCTAACAATTGGGAGGACAAGTTTATTACACCATTCAAAATTTTGGTACAAGTTCGAGCAATAAATATCCTATTATGAATACAGGGTACCACATTTCCACTAGAATTATCCACATGATTTGAGTCATATTTTCCATTTAGATGTCATTGACCTATAAAGTATTCAGGAGTAAACCAATATAAGGAGATCTAATGTCAACCAATGGTTAAATAGTTATTACAATAGCTTTAAAACATCTGACATAACATTATTGACCCAAAACAAAACATATTTATATACTAGTCTAGATATATCTTAACTCTAGTTCTACCAAGTGCCAAGAGGGATCAAATCTATTTTCACTTTAAAATAGATTTGTATCTTAAGAGATTTGATCTCTTTCAATGCTTGATAGGTCCAAAGTTAAGATGGATCTAGTTGGCTTTTAAAAATAATATAATTTATAGTTTTTATTTCATGTCTAAAATATAATTAAGTATTAGTGTTTTGTTTGCTAAATATTATTTTTATAAACTAATATAAATTATAATATACTAATAATAATTTATGTTGATATTTTTGAAAAAATGAAAATTAATTATTATCTTAAACTTAATTGAATGCATAAATAGATTCAACGTTGAGAAAAATTCCGTCAGGCACTTCTTCTTTTCAAATTAAACAGCCTAAACATATCATTTTAAAAAATTGTATTGGATTTTGAATAGACTTGAACAAAAAAATGATTCGAATAGAATATTTCGTCAAACTTAATTCATAGTCTTGATAAAAAAATGTCAACCTTTAATTATTAACCTATTTATAAATTATAGTGTTTAATTCTTGATTTATTTATTTATAATTTTTGTATTTCACTTGTAGATTTAGATGGACATTTTCATATATATTATTTACTATGATTATTATTAGAGTGTTTAATGGGTCTTTCATACACTGTGTCTGGAATAAAAATATGAACAATATAAGAAAAAAAATCTCTGAAAAACTACAGGAAATCAGGAATCCTTTACGAAAATGGCATGGTTTTGGCATCAAAAGGCAACCATTTTACATTGAAATTGAAACAATATATAGAACATTACACCCAGCTGATCGTGTCTAGCTTTCTGGAATAAAAATATGAACAATATACTAAAATAAAATAAAAAATCTCTGGAAAAACTGCAGGAAATATGGAGCCGATTGAAAGTCTTGTGCCTCCAAAACTGTGAACTAGCTCACTGATTGCTGATTGATTGCCTTATTTCTTGAAACTGGTTGCCCATATTTTGTCATAAATTTGCCTTAATCTTCTGCCTGTTGATATTTTGCCTTAGAATTTGAAGGTTGTTGAAGTTGCTTCCTAAAACTCAGTTAATATGCCCATAATCTGGTTGACTAATCTCTTTTTATAGAATTGATTAATCCCCTGTCATTTGATGGAGTACTTTGATAATTCAATTATTTATCTTTAAGTGCATAAGAATTGTCGTAAAATTTGAAAATGATTTGGAAATCATTGATGTTATGCCACTCTTTAGTTTTCAAAAATATTAATTTTAAGCTTTTGGGAATAAGATATTCCGATAAAAACATTTCCCAAAAATCTATAAAATCACATTTTTATTAAAAAATAATTCTTGCTTGTGGTTTTGAAGAAACCATGTCTTCAATAGAAAAACATGTCTTGTTTTTACCTATAGAACTCTTCGTTTCTTCATGAATTTCATAATTCAAATGCTAAAATATTTCCTTAAATAATCTTTGTTTTGTAAAACCATCCATGGTTTTGAAAATGATGTCTTGTAAAACTTATCCGTTGTAGCATTTATTTGTTTATGAATTTCAAAAATGAAATTTAAAACAATTTACCCAAACCATCCATTTTTTTCATATTTTGTTTTTCCCACCTTTGGTATACTTATGAATAAATGAAACTTCGTAACTAATTTTCATTTTTATGTGCAAACCATTTAATAGTTAGCTTCCCATGGTTTTGAAAACAATGTCTCCAACCATGTTTGGTAAATTATGAAAATATCTTTTCTATCCTCCTGGTTTTCAAAACCATGTCTTCTATGTTTGGTAAAATATGGAAATATGTTTTATATCCTCCTTTTTCACTCCTACAAAAACTTTTGATATTCCTCCTTATACCATAGCAAAGAAAAACATTCATTTTTATGTTCTGTAAAATTTCATTTTCACCTCTGTAAAATTATTGCACAAGGAGGAAATACGTCTTTATAACATTGGAAAATCCACGATTTGTATTGAAATGTACTTGTGGAACATGTATCTTCATTTTTACCTGCACGAAGATATATTTCAATTGTTGACCGAGCCATGTACTTCTGGAGCATGGATCTTCATTTTTTGAAATTTACTTCTGGAACATGTATCTTCATTTTTACCTGCACGAAGATATATTTCAATTGTTGACCTGGTCTCCTTTTACCTGAAGCTTTCACCCAGAAGCTAATTCCAGAAAAATATGACTATACAAATCTTACATCCATTATTGCCTTCGACGCCGACTTTATAATTGATATGGCAATGGTATTGCGTGGGGGTTCTGTAATACATGAGATGTGAACACATGCAAAAGGCAGTAAAAATGAAACAACTTTGCGGGGGGTCCATTATTTCCTCGATGCAAACTTTATAATTGGTATGGAAATGGTATTGCGTGGGGGGGGGAGGCAAAATACATGAGATGGGAGCATGTGTAAAAGGAAGTAAAAATGAAACAACTTTGCGGGGTAGGTTTAAAGTTAGATATTCGGGGGCCCATTATTGCCTTCGATGTAGACTTTATAATTGGTATGGAAATGGTATTACACGGGAGGCGCAATACATGAGATGGGAACATGTGTAAAAGGAAGTAAAATGAAACAAATTTGCGGGGTGGGTTTAAAGTTGGATAGTCGGCCCCCCCCGCAAACCATTGATTTAATATTTAACACATTTAGAGGTTTGTAGATTATGGTGTTTTAATGTTTAAAATGTGGGTTGGGGACATAGGTTTGATGAACTTATTGATTTTGACTTTCAACCCCTCGTAATACATGGTAACAAATGTGGTTCTCGTACTTAGAGATTGGGGTTGACTCAATATTTTTAACATAAGTTTTAATATTTTTAAATAAATAATTTTATAAAAAATATAATTATATATATTTTATAAAATTCAATTTTATTTAAAATAAAAACTATTATAAATAATACCCTAGAAAGTTGTATAAAAACCAATTTTTCCAGTCAGGTTCACATATACTTGAGGGACTGGCTAGGAAACCAATTAGCAAAATTTAGAAAAACTTTGTATCTTTTCTTGGACAAGAAAAAGTTACAACAACTACCATGAAAAAAACTATATGTAAATATGACATCATCTAGAATACCATCACCATAGAAATCATGCATATGAAGCATCCCAATATACACCATCACATATAAACAAGTATGTGAAACAACCTTTGTGTCTCTCATCAACAATAATATCATCAAGATATGTATCATAGTAAAAAATAACACTTTTTTTGAAAACATGATAATGTCGCAGTCTTAAGTATGTCCAAGTAAAGTAAAGTAAAAAGCATCATGACAAATAAGTAACTCGAGTAAGCTCAGGAGGTACACTAGGACCAACCATATATAATAGTATTTTCTCTTCTTTCTCATTTTCTTCTTTCTCTTGGAAGGAGAATTTTCTCCTTCCTCCTTCCATTCTTAGAATGTTAGTATGTGTATGTGATGAAGTGGCTTAAGAGGGAGAAAGTACATGCACAAATTTCGCATGATTTTTTCCCAAGGAAATATTAGCATGGGAATCACGGGGTTAATGAACACGTAAAGGTTGGGCCTAAGATAATGCAAAAGATACCCAAGGAGCAATAATTACAGGGTGAACTGAGTGTTGAGAACAAGAAGGCCAATCTGTAAAGTTAGATGCGGGCCTGATAGGGTTAGACTCCCAACCATCACGTTGTACTAGCTGTTGTAGAGATACACGGGGTTCCAAAATTTCCATGATGCTAGGATGTGGAAGAGGAATTTTTTGTTAAGCATGTGGAGTAGAAGGGGTGGGGAGGAGAAGTTCCGAGGTATAAGTGGTATGTCTGAGTCAATTTATGAACTCCTCGAAGTTCACATCAAAGTGTGTGGAAAATATGATTCTTTTGTTTCTATTTTCCCTCCATGATGCATTTAAGGTTTGGTTAAGGTCAATCACAATCACAAGTTGCAAGGACAAGAGGTGAGAAGGCCAGTTAGCAACGAAAAAGAAAATTGTAGCAAATGAGGGGTAGAACTCTATTGCACTAGATTGCACTGATGCGACTAAGTAAAGCAGAAAAATGGCTAAGTATGGGACAAGGATGAGATTAGGTGGTATAAGAGGAATAATTTATAAGAATGCCTAAATGCATACAAATATATGAATAACTATAAAAACTATGAAAGCACCATGTAATGCGAAAAGGTACAAACACAAGAGACAAAATCACAGAAACAAAAGGAAGGATGTTCTACCTACCTCAGTGCAAAACTCAGTTGCAATCACAAGTCGCAACTAATGTATTGAGAATTTTAATGCTGAGCATTCAAATTCCTTAGAGAAAATGGCATGGTGAAAACGAAATGGGGGTGGGGTGGGGGTGGGGGTGGGGGGGGGGGGGTGGGAGTGCCCATATATATAGGTTTTTGTTCGCATGTGTGGTGACATACACAATAAATGCGCTCTCACAGGAAGAAATGCGACTTGGGTTAAGGCGATGTGAGAAGCTTCTTAAGTGCATGTTAGCCTTGCGAACTACGATTGCATGTACTACATTCGGAAAATGCACAAATTGAACTATAAATGAAATATGTGATTGTGACTAGTCGCAAAATTTTTAGGTAAGATGCGATGAAGATTTATGCAAGATTTTGTTAGGCGAAAGAGGCTTACTAAACTTTAAGAGAATTATTTCTTTAAAAGTTCATAATTTGGGGGGGGGGTTGAGGATCCAAAGTTTAAAGGTGTAAAATATTTAGGAGTTGTTGTTGTAACTACAATAATTGGCGATTCATGGGTAGGACCTCAACATATTTGTTTAAACATTATTCAATGTTGAGTTTGATCCTCTGGAAGTATTGAATCAAGCTTATGAATCCCACTAGTTTTGTTTTTCAACCTTGATACAGGTTTAGTTGCTTCTATTTCTTTCATTAGGAAAAATCATATCATAAGGATTTAGTTGAATACCAATTGCTTCAATAGGGGATAAGGATAGTTTATATTTGCGAGTTTAAAATGTTAAGAATTTTGATATGAATCTCTGATGTTGCTCCACTACTAGTGAGCTTCCATAGCCCTGGCAGAGTCACTCAAGAAATCACAAACATTGTTTCACTACTGGCAAGCATCCATAGCCCCAACGAAGTTGCTTACATCACCTCTTTGTGTAGGAAGCCATTCTCAAGACTTTATCCTTTTATTTTAATATTTTTCTTTTTCATGGACATTGACACATTTTGGGTCCTTCATTGTGCTAGGGTGGATGAGGGATCCTGACTTATTTTACTTCCAAAGAGATTGCTTCTTGTGTTTGATAGATTTAAATATTTTTTGAAATGAGTTTGCTTGCTTTTTTTATTTCCTCCTTTTAGATTCTCCAACAATTGGGAGGACAAGTTTATTACACCATTCAATATTTTGGTATAAGTTCAAGCAACAAATATCCTATTTTGGATACAAGGTACCACATTTCCACTAGAGTTCTCCACTTGATTTGAGTCATATTTTCCATCTAGATTTCATTGACTTATAAAGTATTCAAGACTAAACCAGTAAAAGGATATCTAATGTCAACCAATGGTTAAATAGTTACTACAATAGCTTTAAAAAATCTGACATAACATTATTGAGCCAAAACAAAGCATATTTATATACTAGTCTAGATATATCTTAACTCCAGTTCCACCAAGTGCCAAGAGGGATCAAATATATTTTCACTTTAAAATAGATTTGTATCTTAAGAGATTTGATCCCTTTTGGTGCTTGATAGATCCAAACTTAAAATGGATTTAACTGGTTTTTTAAAAATAATATAATTTTATAGTTTTTATTTAATGTCTAAAATATAATTAAGTATTGGCGTTTTGTTTGCTAAATATTATTTTTATAAATTAATATAAATTATAATATACTTATAGTAATTTATGTTGATAATTTTGGAAAAATGAAAATTAATTATTATCTTAAACTTAATTGAATGCATAAATAGATTCAACACCTAGAAAAATTCTGAGAGGGACTTCATCTTTGCAAATTAAACAATATAGACATATGATTTTAAAAAATTGTATTGGATTTTAAATAAACCTCACCAAAAAATGATTCAAATAGAACTTTTTCGTCAAACTTAATTCATAATCTTGATAAAAAAAAATGTCAATCTTTAATTATTAACCCATTTATAAATTATAGTGTTTAATTCTTGATTTATCTATTTATAATTTTTGAATTACACTTGTAGATTTAGATGGACATTTTCATATATACTATTTACTATAATTATTATGAGAGGGTGATATATATATATATATATATATATATATATATATATATATATATATATATATATATATATATAACCATGGTTTGATAGGGTTCATTGTTGGTTGAGCTTTGGATTGTCAGAATATTTTGGATCTAGGTGAGGTGATCTCAGGAAAATCCCAGAAAGTCCTCGATAGGTGGGTGGAGACAAGAAAATTCCTCTGGGTATGGTGAAAGAATTCTGAGGCATCCAAGTTTTTTTTGGTTTTATGATCTTTAGACTGGTTTAGGTGAGATCACAGTAGCTTGAAGGTGGAGGTGGTTTAACCTCTGGATTCCTTGTCTGGTTATGTCTTCGTTTATCCCATGAGAACCTTCATGCTTGGAATACGCCAGGGGGGTGATTGGATAAAAAAAGAGATTTGGTTCAACCCAATCTATGGTTAGGTGGTATGTGGAATTCCTTGAGTTAGTTGACATTTTCATATGTTAATATGAGTTGTTTTAGTATTGTGATGAATGAGCACATGTATTGGTTATTATGTTGATCTTATGGATGATTTGTCATAGATTTTACTATGGTTATAAGCATGGTTGAATGGTGTGCTATTGCTATGGATCTTGTTCATGATTTGATAATTTATTGAATGGTTATACATGGGCTAACAAGTATTATTGTAGCTAACTTGAGAGGGCATTGAGCCTTCTTGAATATTCTTTGATGAAGTTAAGAAGTTCATGATCAACTATGCATTCATGACCTGTATCTTCTATGTTTACCATATGTTTGACAGAATGCTTATCATATGTTTGGTATGTTTAGGAAAGATCTTAGAGCATTAGTATTATTTGTATATATTTACTATCAACTTTGACACAAGTTTGGGAAGTTCTAGGTTGTTCTGGGCAGGGGCTTGTAGGCTAGCCCTGAAAAAGGTGGTGTTAATATCACAACTGCAAACACAAAACTAGGGAAATTCAGTTACAACCACATGGAGGAAGGCTCATGCGTGTGGTTGGAGCTTTTCAACTACATGCACAATGTGTTAAGGGTGCATTTGGGGTGTAGAGCCTAAGAAAAATATGTTCTAGCTCAGGGATTGATCACTAGGGATGGCTGTCAGACACCTGGGTGATCTAGTGTCCCTGAGATGTTTAAGTGTGTTTTTGTTTAGTAGACCCCATTTCCATAACTAAAACTTGGATTTCGGGTCATGCCATATTAACACTCAACTGATGTTTACCATGGAGAGCTTTTAAAATAGGGTGAATGTGGGAGGAGCAGGTTATAGGGTGGTATTAGAGTAGTTCTATTCCCTATAAACCTTTCTTTGGTACCGGTGTTATAGAGCGGTATCAAAGCGAGGTTTACAGTATTGGAAATAGAAGATCATAGATGAATATCAAAATGGTGGACTACAATTCACATGAATCCCCTTATAGGCCTAATGTTAATTCCATGGAATGGGATAAGTCAATTGAGAAACAAGGAGAAGAGTATTCTCCTGACCATAACAGATACACTAAGGATCCTGAGGGACAAAAATAGAAGTTGTAAGGAATATAATAACAAGTTAATTGAGGCATAGGAAAGACTTTCAAGGGCTAAAGAAAAGAAATTTGAAGTCAATGCAGCAATTATACAGAGCCTTCCAGAGTTGAAGAAGTAAGGAAAAGTGGGGATCATTCATGGAGATAGGCAAGAGGAGAAGACTAATGGGGCATATGGTAGCAGGTGTCAGAGGATACACAGGTTGGATAGGGAGGATATAGTGAAGGGTGGTAGATTCTTGGATACCCCCGACATGAGGACTAGTATGTATGGGTTTTATTCTAGTTCTTCTTACATGAGACATCATTTCCATCATCGCCAACACCATAGGAGGAGTGAGTAGTTTCCAGAAGAGTTCAAGAAAGAAAATCCTCCTATTTTTTATGGAGAGTTGAAGAAATTAGAAGATGAAAAAGCATGACTTCTTGAATGAAGAAGTTTTTCAAATTTCATGACTATTTAGAGAACATGAAAGCTAAGATAACTACCTTTAGTCTCAAAGGAAAGGAAAATATCTCGTGGGAGGACCTTAAAAATGTCAAAAGCATTAGAGAAGAAAAGTTGGCACGAGATAAGTTTGAAAGACTCTTCAGGAATAAATACTTGTCTGAGAGGTATTATGATGGAAAGGCTAAGGAATTTTATGAGCTCAGGATGACTTCCATGACAGATGAAGAATATACAACCAAATTTTTGGAGTTTTTGAGGTATGTGCCTTATCTCAAGGATGATAAAGTGAAGATTCAAATGTTCATTGGTGGGTTTCCAGTAGCATTCAGAGGTGAGATTGAGTTTGATGAGCCTTTGTCATTGGAGGAATCCATCAGGAAACTATATCATTGTTATGAGCAGTCAAAGTGCAAGCCTAAGTTTAAGCATGGTTGGGAAAAGGGAAAATGAACTAAGAAGCGAGGAATATCTTAGGATACAAGTGACAAGGAAAATGTAGCACCTCATAAGAAGTTCAATGCGACTGAGAAACGACACGAATACTAGCCTGGAGAGAAACAAAATAAAGGTAAAGTTAGGGAATCATTAAAGTGTTGGATTTGTGGGAAATACCATTGCAAGAAGGATTGTCCATTGTACCAGGGCCGCAGGCCATATATCTACAATGCTGAGGAGGCACAAATAGTTGAGGATGTTCGTTAGATCATTCCTCAGATCTACGCAACACTTGATAATAAGAAGGAACATCATCAAGCATCCATTATTGAGATGGAAGGTAATATTTGTGATCAAGTTGTTTCCATTATGATTGATATTAGATCTAATTATTTCTATATTAGTCCTAACCAAGTGGATAAGTGTCATTTTATTAAATAAGTTCATGTAGAATCCTATTTGGTGCAGCTGGCTATAGGGACTAAGATAAGTGTTCATTACTGGGTGAGATCTTGTGCATTTGAGCTTAATGCAATTCCTAAATAAATGCATCTGAATGTGCTTCCTTTAGGTTCATATAACATGTTTTTTGAAATGGATTGGTTGTTTCCTCATAGGACCAAGGTGGATTTCTATTTCAAGGCCATTGAGTTCCTAGATTGATGGAGAAAGTAGAATCTTCCAAGGAAAGAAGGCTACATCAGTGATAGTGGCTACAACTATGCAAGCTAAGTGGTGGAGGTAATGGTGTGTATTGCTTGTAGTGCATGCTTCCAATTATAAAGGGAGGGATGTTGAGGATGATGAAGTCTTGAAGGTATATCCTATCTTGCAGCAGTTTCAAGATGTGTTTCCAACATGGATTCCAGAGTTTATGCCTCATAGGGAAGTGGAATTATCTATTGAGCTAGAACTAGGAGCAACATCAACATCAAAGGCACCTTACAGGATGAGTGCTTGGGAGTTGGTGGAATTGAAGTTGCAACTTAAATAAAATGTTTGATAAAGGATATATAAGGCCAATTGTGCTGCTTTGGGGTGAACCAATTTTGTTTGTAAAGAAGAAGGACGATACTTTCAGATTGTGCATTGACTACAGACAATTGAACAAGGTAATGATTAAGAAAAAGTATCCATTGCCTCAGATTGATGACTTGTTTTATCAATTGAAGGGAGCAACAATGTTTTCAAAGATTGATATGAGATCAAGATATCATCAGGTGTACATCAAAGAAGAAGACATCTACAAGACTACATTTCGTACAAGGTATGGGAACTATGAGTTTGTGGTGGTTCCTTTTGGTCTTACTAATGCTCCAATCACCTTTATGTGATTGATGAAAATTGTGTTTCACCCTAACTTGGATAAGTTTGTTATAGTGTTTATTGATGATATATTAATATACTCCAAGAATGAGGAGGACCATGCAGAGCACTTGGGAGCAGTGTTGAGATTGTTGAGAGAGCATAAGTTGTATGCCAAGATCAACATGCAGTTTCTTTCAATACTAGATTCATTACTTGGGACATGTTATTTCCAGGGAGGGGATAATAGTGGATCTGGAAATATTAAAGCTATTATGGAGTGGCCAACTCCTATGAATGTGGACGAGGTCAGATCATTCATGGGACTAGCATGTTATTACAGTAGGTTCATCAAGAATTTTTCAAGGATTGGCTATCCTATTACATCTTTATAGATACAATGGAAGAAGTTTGAATGAAATGAGGAGTGTATAGATAGTTTTGAGCAGTTGAAGCATTTACTTACAAATGCTCCGGCTTTGAAGATATCAGGCTCTAATAAGGAGTTTGTGGGTTGTACAAATGCTTTCAAGAAAGGCTTGGTGGAGTCATGATGGATGAATAATGAGTGGCATGCTATGAGTCAAGGAAATTGAATGAGTACGAACATAACTATGTGACTCATGATCTTGTGTTCGAAATTATCATTCATGCATTGAAGATGCAGAGACATTATCTCCTTGGTAGAAATGGAGTAGGAGATGCATATTATGAAAATGAACTTAAAGGAAACACAAGACATGCATAAGAGTTATGCAAATCAACATAGAATATTCAAGGAGTTTTAGGTTGGGAAGCATGTGTACTTGCGTATCAAGCCCAAGTGGAGATCCTTTAGGATTGGGTCATGTGCCAAGTTGACACCTCGGTATTGTGTGCCTTATGAGATTCCTGAGAGGATTGGATCAGTGGCCTATAGACTTTCACTGTCACCGACAATGAAATTCCATGATGTTTTCCATGTTTCATTGCTTAAGATATATGTGTGTGATGTTAATCATGTGACTAAATGGTTTGTATTGAAGGTGCAACCATAGGGATAATTCTAACTATAGCCACAATGTATCCTACAATGGAAACAACTCATGCTCTGGAACTGAGCAATAGAGCACGTTAAAGTGCAATGGAAGCACTTTGGGCCCGATGAAGCTACATGGGAGATGGATCATCAGATGCAGGCATTGTGTCCTTCGTTGTTTGGTAGTTGAAGAAAATGATTTTTTGTATATGTGTGTTGGCACATAAATAGAAACAGGGTTGATACCCTAGGTTTGAGCATAGGGGCCAACAAGGCTCTGTTGTAGTCTAGCACAACCCTTACATTTTCACCTTACCCAGAGTGGGTAAGGAGTCTGACCTGAGGCGTGCCACAAACTTAGTTAGATGATGGCTGGAATCTAGCATCAAGGAGAACCATATTAGAGAAGACATAGAATAGAACATCGAATCATTCTACAAGGAAGTCAGATCGCAATAGGCCATACATGCTATAAGAGAGTGACTACTTAAATATGTGCAGACATAAATTTTTTAAAGAACCAGAATAGTACAAGGTTAACACACTATTGTCCCTATAGTAGTCTTCATCATTGATATGAAATGTGAATAGTTTATATCAAGCTCAAGGCCTCTTCATCATTGTACAAGACTCTAAAAAGACAAAATACAAATTTATGGAATGATAAACACAGAGGAGTTCTCATAGCTTCACAACACAAGAGGAACCACATCAACAAAAACAATCACAACCATAACAATGACCCTTTTTTGATTCTCCTTTCTACCTTTTGTCTTCTTCTTTATTCTCTCTATGTGCCAACCTAAACTTCTAGTTCCTCCTAGGCTCTCCACCTTCTCCCTTTCTCAATTGTCTCCATTCCTCGGTTGTACTTTCTCTTTTCCATCTCGACTACATCTACTTCTTCCTTTCGTCCCTCCACAACTACCAGTCTTACGCAAGTTCCTTCCCTTGTCCCCAACTATTATTTGCGTAGCTCTCCAATGACCATTTCTGCCACTTATCTCCAACCTTTTTAATACTCTCAAAACGAAGGCCCCAAAAGGCCCTGACCATAGTTCATTAACTCGTCCCCGAGTCAATCTCTCTTCGGCATTGTCAGTGCTGTTGATGCTTCTATTGTTGGTGTTGCTATTGATGCTTCTATTAGTGTTGGTGTTGGTGCTACTGTTACTTATGCTAGTACTTCCTCTTGGATGGTCTCTTTAAACGAAGGCCCCAATTCAAGAACAAATGCAATAGCCGCCTGGTTGAATTGGGTATAGTCATTGAGCGTTGCCTACCATATTTATGTGAGCGTAGCTACCGTTCTGAGGAACTTGGATGTTGCATCGGACATCGGTTGGCATGGTCGTGTCATTAACAAGGAAATCCAATGCGGTTCCATGTCCTCACTTAGCTGTTGCAATGTCTCTAGGTGTGTTTGAATCGGGGGATGAAGATCATGGAGTATCTGCTTTGTCCTGGCCAACTCATCTTTTATATGTTGAATGTGGGCCTCCATAGCATCTATCTTTGTCTTGATCATCTTCCTTTGTTCTTTGTCTTTAGTTTTCCTGGCATCGATGAGGATCTAATTTACTTAGTCATGGAGGGGGTAGGCCAGTTGGATCTTCTTTGCAAGGCAACCCAACCAGTCATGAACCGGTTGCAGGAGAGTGTAAGCGGCATTGGCCACATTGAAATGGAATCTTTAAGGGCAACTACAATGATTATCTTCTACTCTATCTCATTTTCATATGTCGTGGAAGGGTCTGAAAATGCACTTCTTGTTTTAGTGATGGTTTGCTTGAGCTCTCGATTGGTAGAGATTAAATCATGACATGTATCCTGGATATGGTCGCAACATTCGACTTGTGAAAGCTAAAGAATCCTCTGGGGTATTAGCCAGAACATAAAAAATTAATGCCCAAAGTACCTGGAATTTTGCGGTGATATACTCTAACTTCCTTTGGAGTTGTTTTTTCTCTTGGTGGATATGATCATGTTCGACTGTGAGGGAAAACATTTGTTGTTGTTGGTTGGGATGGTTTAGCCGATGGATGAGAGGTTTGGATGGATGCGGGGAGTGGTTTAATTGAAGGGAACATATGAAGTGGTAGTGACATTAGTTTGATAGCAGTGGTGAGTGGTTAAGTAATGATGGGTCCCATGCTCAGTACTGGACCTAAATCAAGCAATAAATACATCATAGAAGCAGTGGCGACTTCTCCAATGGAGACTGACGTGATGGATTGGACAACAAAGTCAACCTCCATGTCCATCTCTATTCCCAATTGTGTCAAAGAAGGTATAGTGTCTGTGATGGTGGTGGATCTGGATTGAGGCTCTTCAATGGCGAGGTCGATGATGTGATTAGAAGGGGTCTATTTCTTCTTTTTGGCCTCAAATGGAGGCTTGGTAGCTTTTGATTTGCGAGGTTTTGGTATGGTAGGGTTGGACTATGAATGGGGTCCTACTATCGACATTGTAGAAAATAGAGGGGAAGTAATCAAAGTACTGATCCAGACTTAAATAGAAACGCAAAAAATTACAGAGATAACCATATACACAAAGATCCAGTGGAAATAATACTTCATTTCATTAATGGAAAATACTGAAATATGCTTACAACCAGAAATGGAAATAAACCAGCTAGG
>APFE030896921.1:0-15555 GCA_000404065.3 Pinus taeda | reverse complement strand
ATATATATTCAGATGTGCCAAATGTGTGACAATTGTCTGATGGCAGATCGAATCGAAAGGATAATTCTTGGTAGAGCCCCTATACATGCTTGATCAGAGAGAAGTAATGTTGCAGAGGTGAGCTATCATCTAGGTTTAAGTCCAATGGAAGCACTTTAGCCCAGAGGAAGCCACTTGGGACGATAAATATTTTATGCAGGAGGCATACCTCGGACTGTTCCAAGTGAAACAGGAAGACTAAACACCATGGATGGTGTTTCACTTAAGGTGGGGAATATGTAAGACCCCTGGATATGAGAGTAAAAAAATTGAAGTTACTATTGTTATTGTTTTACTTTTGTTTTTTTAATAATTTTGAAAAGAATAAGAAACAAATAGTTATAATAATTAGTAATGAATTTCTTTTATGTAATTTAGGAAATGGTTAGAGTGACAAGAGAATGATGATATCATGATTTCATGATAAGATAAATAAGTTTGGGCAACATTTTTATGTAGTTTATTCAGTTTCATTCTTCTAAAAGTCCTAGAGATAATAGGGCTTTGGAGGGACTAAGAAGGGGTTCGCTACGAGAAGGGGAACCACTTGAAGAAGAAGGATACATGAGAACTACAGAATTATTTTCAGAGTTGGTTGGGGGCTAGTGGAAATTTTTCGAATCAGATTTATTTCTGAGATTCCAGATTGCACTAGTGTCTTGAGGTATGGAAGGGTAACCTAGGCTGGTTATATCCAATTGTGCGGAACAATTTCTTGGGGGGGGGGGGTATGGACTTAATAGCTAGTTTTGTTGGTAGGGTGGATGGTCTCATTCTAGGCACACTAACTCAATCCATTTCAATAATTGCATATAAGTAGAAGTTAATTTGTTTTGAAGTTTTATTTCTAACAGTCCTGTTAAGTTGAAAATTATGTTTCTCAAATTTTAAAGATGAATTTCTACCAGAGTTGAACAGTGGACGTATTATGAATAAAATTACATGACATATTTCTTGTTGTGGTGTCAATTAGTTTATACCCACTTTAATATAATTCTTTATCTTAAAATTGTCGGTTTGAAGAATTGATGTGATAAGTATTACCAGGGTATTGGCCTGTATTTATGTATGCATGTTTGGTATAATGTTGTTTTTAATATGACGATATGGTAAATAGGCATGATGGGATATCATAGAGATATTGACAAGAGTATATTTACACATATGGAAATAAAGAAAAGGGGTCTTGTAAGTTTGGGAAGGCCGGATGGAGCCAAACCCTCCATGACTATCCAAAACACTGTGAACGAAATTATGTATTAATCTATGTGAGAACAACCTAAACCCTGATAGACTTCATGGATGGTTATAAGCTAGAGACAAGATGTTTAATAATGGAAGGATTCCCAGTGGGACATAGGGAGTAGAGCGATTGGTTAATTATTAGTGTTAATGTATTCCTGAAAAGAAACTTAGAACTCCATGTGGCATGCCTACTTATAGGGTCGTTCCAGCGCTGAACTCTCACCAACAGCTATAGGAACAACTCTTCGTGAAGAAACTAAATGAGTTAGTATCTTGAACTAGTTCAAAAACACTAATTAAGAGAGCTAAAGAGGATAGAATGCTGAACTACAAACCATTAGACTCAAGCCCAATAACAAAGTTCGAAAGAAAAGTAAGTGCAAGAAAACTTGTATTTATTCACTAGGAAAGAACAAATAATGTCTTCACATTTGTATTAACATGAAAAAATTAACAGAACCCAGCTATAAATTATGGGTATCAAAGATATCCATGTGCAATATAACCAACTTCCTTATATAATCTAATGAGAAACAAAATGAAACCCTCGTATTAAATGGGTTGTTATCTCAAAGCAACATAAGATTTAAAAGCCTCAAAGGAGGTCCACAAAACAAAATTGTGCAAAACAAAAATACATAAGTTTGTGTGCATATTTATCTAGGTATAAAACCCTCCATATCCAAGTAAACTGGTATTAAGTGCCTCCTAAATCTTTGAGGAATTCGATACCTTACATTAATTTATTTATAAATAAACAAAACTAGCTGTGCGCTAATAGTAGTGACAATTGCCATAGAGACAGAGGGTATCTGGAAGGGAAATGGTATGAATCCACCTTTTGCTCTATGAACCTCCTCAGTACCTAGCATGAGAAGAATAATCTTGCTGACGAATAGAAAAGACAGCAGAGAACTCATGGTACCTAACATAGAGTACAAACTTGGTGAAAGAAGAACTTTTCTTACCCGTTAAATGCTAAGGTTTCAGTCATGGCCCTCATCGAGCTACATGGAACCACATGACTGGAGAAATTGGAACCCTAGAAAAACCTAAGCCTTCCATTGACAACTATTGCTTGAAATAATAGAAAAAGTGCATTAGTAAATGATGAAGGAAAATCGAAGGAAAGAGCCAACGTTTTAGTACCTTAAGTGGAAAAAAAGCTCACCTCTGACACCAGAGTAAAAAATCAAACTGGACGAAACCCCAATGTCGCACGAGAATCGTTGTGACTAGATGAAGCTATAGTAGGGTCTACAGGGTCAAGGTTTGAAGTTAGAATTACCGGACAAACACAATAAGGGTCCAACAACTACCTTGTGGTTTTTTGCAAAAGTAAATGGAATAGAAATGAGCAATCAATCCAACTCTGTGAAGAAGGGCAGACACACTGACCTACAGATGAACGATTTTTCCATACGGGGTTGCAGAGCCTCTCCATTGGCATAGTAGACAAATGATGGAATTAGCCATGCATACCGAAGGTAGTTACTCCAAAAACCACCTCTCTTTTCTAGAGTAGTTGGATTGCCAACCTTGGGATCAATGGTGAGGAGGCACACAACTGTCCACTGTGCTGGTACGCATCTGGAAGAGTCCCGGAGGTCCGGGGTATAGTTTAATTAATATACAAATTCAAAACACAGTTAAACCTAACCTCCAATAGGATTACACGCGTCTGCCACAAGTGTAACCAAGATGACATCCTTTAAGGCTATGGGTGGTAAGTTGATTAAGTGGAGTAGTCATACTGGGAGGGTTAAGGCGTTACTACATTAGGAAAGTAAATAACCATATTACTATATAGGTAATTAATTAATTATTGATATTTTATTTTGTCATAGGTAGCTATTGCATAAATAAAGTATTTCAATGTTTATTCAAAAGATATTACTTTCTAACTTCAATCTTAGTAGCCCCTATATTACTCATTAATCCCTAAAGGGTAAGCTCAATACAATCCCAAAGTTATAAAGTGTTATGAAGTATTTTAATTACTAATTCCACAGCATTTGATATTTTATAACTCCTTTAGAATGAAACTATCACCAATCCTTTTCTTAAACAAACCAAAATTTCTTTACAACACTTTAAACTAGCTAACACATAAAACAAGTTTCAGAAATGAAAAGAAGCTACATGACTATATTCATAAATATAGTAGACAAGAGGGTTATCAATTCTCGTTTAAACTATTGAAGTGTCCACCATGTAATTCGAACAACTATCCAAATATGACAAACCTGCTCAAGAAATAAAACAAACCAACTAAGTAAATAATACAAAAACAAGGGATATGACATATGAGCTTGCCTTGAGCATGCCCAAATCAAGCCTTGATTAGTGCCTTCTACCTTTTAACTACTTAGTACAAAAAAATGGAAACGAACAATTATCAACAGATAGCATAGCAAGACACAATATCAAAGTATAACTCTGCAAATCACCCAAAACATAGCAGCTTCGTATTAAGTCTTGGAGATCAAATGATAGCAACAATAGTGGCTTTTTAACTTTTGGGACTCTTCTTCTTATATATATTTCCCAAATATCTAAAATAAACACACTAGAGATTCGATCTCATCTTGTCTAATTGATTAAGGATAAATAGAATAAATAATTACATTCAAGCTTTAGTTCTTAGACATGATTCAACTGATTCAAACTAACTTTATTCTTGAGAGACACAATTGGGGGAATTTTGACGAGCCTCTGGATCCTAATTTTAACACACTAATCTCTACAACCTATAAATAACCAAGAATAAGTGTCTTGACCAAAACAATATTTTCTTCCTCAATTGTAATAGCCCAAGGTAAGTGCTAATTGTCAGGATCCCAAAATACTTCGTACAATGTCAAGTAACTACTTTCTTGAAATAAATTAAAATTCATTTGAAGATTCTTCATGAGAGAATATAATAGTGTTATCATCTCGAAACCATCATGGATTAGTAAATAAGATCTCCTTTAGACTGAAACAACTCCCTTTGTAACTTGTGCTCATAATTGAAATTGTAGGATCGCCTTGTTGGCACTTAATCGTGCTTACAAATGTGCTCAATTGACAAGTAACCATGACCAAGGCCCACGATCTTTGTCAAAAATATCTATAAATATAATTCTTCTGATATGTCAATGGGAAACTAACTGTAGCATTTTACCAATAGGGTTCAATATCTCAACACTCTTATAATTCCATGTACATCCATCAAGGCTTGTGGTCTTGAATCAAAATGACAGTCTATAAAAATCTTCAAGTGACACCATGTTGATACATAACTAAGGCATATCAAACCATACATAGTCTTATAGTGAAAACACTTTGATTCAAAATCGATAGCTCGAGGAATTTTATTTAAACCACACGCACACACACACACACACACACACACACACACATATATATATATATATGATCTTATGCTAGCCAAACACACCCATAGATCACTTTTTAATCAAATCGATTAGTTATTTATTCATGAATGGAAAATACAAGGTTTGAAAATAAATACAAGTATACCTATATTGGATTAGGTGGGACAAGTTAGGAGAAACTAATGATAAGTTTTTTAAGCCAAAAATGTATATTTTAATGGAAAAAATGTTATCATAAGTGCAACCCATCATCTCCCCCCAAACTATCTGGTTGCATGTCCCCAAACAACCTTATTCTAATTTTGGAATACCGGCATGGAGGGCCCTTAGTTATAGGCTAGGTGACCAAATTATCGAGGAGAATAATAACCGAGGGTGTTATCCATAGTATTCCAATTTGATCGTTGTTTTTCTTCATCCTAGTGAGAAACAACTCTCTAGAATCATGTCAGACATCACAAGAGAGTGAAGTGAAATCAGAGTCCTACCTAACAAGGTCCATATTTCTAAACTAAATGTGTAGAAAGAGGCTCGGTACAATGCTAAACAAAATAAGGGGTAACACATAGGGTGCTTCTAACAAAGGATTGTAGGTAAACCCTCCTATATATATCAAGCCACATTGAGGGTCTCCACAAAAGAAGCTTGGGGCATTTCAAGGTACTCGGTAATGTCATATAATTGATTAGTTCTAATGGTAGGAGAGTCTCATGCACCTCCCTCAGTATCAAATCATTAACTACCAATCATGGCAACATGTACTATTCTCTCACTATCAAACAAGCCTTTTCCTCTATTCTCCCATATAATTCAAAAGCTCTTTTCCACTTGATAGGATTGCTTATGTAAAACATAAAATCATGGAGTTGAATGTCCCGAATGAAAGGGTTGGGGTTCCATCTAGAATTGTGTACCAAAATGAAATTAATAGATAGAGTTCACATAAAAAGTTTTGATCTAAAGCTTCCAAATGCTGGTAGAATTCCAAAAGAGTTTCAAGTTGAGTAATTTCATGAGGTTGACCATCTTGTATCTATTTCAACTAGAAATAGTCCTAAAGGTGATATAAAAGGACAAAGTGGATTCTATAAGGGACTGGACCTATAAATATTTCTACCCCTAACTCACATGTTACTTCCTTTATTATGTTAATGATGTTTCCACTTATTTATTTGACCCTTACATTTTTGTTCTTGGCTAAGGTATAGGGAAAACCTATGTTGTTTCATCTTTTCAATAACTTGTTTATGGATTTCCTTGTTAATGATACCTAGATCGAATAACTCATCCTTGGTTTTCCACTATGACATATCTAATTTTAATTGAAGAAATGCATAGATGTTTGTTAGAACATCATCTATAATCACATTTATGGCTTGCTAGGATTCTTTTTTATACCCATCTGCTAAGGTTTCGACCTTGGTTTCATAGTTTTCTTCTTATTCTATGGTTTCTAACAAGGCTCCTAAATTTCTTAGTTTGGGATCCCATTTCTTTAATTGAGCCCTTAGTTTCCCATTTTCTAAGATCAAATTATTATTTTATTTAAGTAGCACTTGGTAACTAGATCTACAAAACCTTAATGGTTTAGGGTCAACACCCTTACCTCTATTCTGCTTGCATTTCTCTAACCGGTCACTGCTTGCTCCAACTTTGAAGACCGTTGATGCCCCTCCCATAACATTCTCCTTTGCAACATTTTCTTCTATGATGTTATATTTTGCAATGTTCTCCTCTAGGGTGTCAACACTCTTTCCAAGGGTATTATATTTTGTAACATTTTCCTTTAGGATCTCATCATTCTTTTCCAAGATATTATCCTCCATAGGACTTTCTTCCAAAATATATTCCTCGAGTTCTATTGCTTCAATATTAGTGGGATATTTAATTTTAACTGTGGACTAATCCCTCATAGATGTTAGGGTTTCATGGTTCAACTCAGAGACCTCAAACCTCGAGACCTATTCTTTCCTTATCTAAGAAATGTGAGATGAATATTGTCATTTAGTTGCTGAAGAAGTTGCAGAATTATAAGGTTCTTTCTTAGTCGAAACCCTAGCCCAGGTTTTCCTTTTGAAAATTTAAAGGAAACATTAAAATGAGATATCTAGCCTATGGAGTTCTACCATTATGTTCATTTTAATCAAACCTTGGTGGTGCAAGCTACGTTTAGTGTCCTTCATCCTCTAAACCAAGGTGGTCATTCTTGTAAAAAAATTCAACAAGAAATGAGGCATGTTATGCGATTTTTGAATAGGTAAATGCATTAAAATTCATAAATGATAATGGTACACCACACTAAATCTCCCTTCACAGGTGACAATTTCATAATAGTTAAGACTACATCTTGCTAGAGAGGAAGAAAGGCTTCTCAATTCATGCCCTCTTCAAATATCGGAGAGGAGATGGTTCATGTAGGTGCAGTACCCAACAATTTCCATCATGCTTAAATTTTTTAGACCAATATTCTCCCTCCTGGGCGAGTTGAGTAACTTTTGAAATCATATCCTCATTGACTTGAATGATAATTTTCTTCAATGTGTCTTTTGTCCTGTCAAAAGTGTTTTCAAATTCAAGCACAATTTTGCTAATCATAACCTAGAAATCATCCCAAAAATTTATCCCAACCAATATTTTCAAAGATGCTCCAAACTTTGGGCTTAATCCCAATACTATGAATGTTGAGATCTGCCCTATTGACCAATTTGACCATACATTTTCCCATTCAAACCCTTATGAACATCCTTATTCAAACCCTTTACAACTATCCCTCTTTGAACCCTTTTGGTTGTCCCCATTCACAACATTTTTGCAATTATATTTTCCACTGAGCCAAATCCTTTCAAATTTCTTTGGTTATAGAACCATGATTTTGCATCAGGTATGAAATTATATGAGTTAATTTGTTATGATGTTAGTCATTCCTTCAACTAGTCGTGGATGACATGGGCTAAGTGTGGTGATAATGGGTTACTCCTGATAGTTAACTTAAATCACCCTTCATATAATATGTTCAGTCTAATGACATAATAAGAACAAAGATATAGTTTTATATACATGTTGATATTTACAGGTTTATAACACATATATGTGTAGAAAAATTATCATTAGGCAAGGTCAAGGCTTAGGTATATAGGTTGTCGAAAGGTTTTATAAGGATTTAATCACGAGTTTTGCAAAAGTTATAACACATGGGTTGGATAAACAAAAGAAAGAAATGTCAATGGGGGCTTTCAATTTTATATTTTTCTATCAAAACAAAAAGGATGATTGGAAATGATAAAAGGGATAGCCTTAAGAGTATGAGACACTCAAAATATTTTTCATAGACATGTACAACTTAGGATAACAGGGCTTGAAGTCTTAAGTGAGTATGGTGAGGAATTCAAATATTTCTAGTATTACAAAACCTTAGAATTTATACTTAAAAATAAAAAATATTGAGAAAGACGTCACTCGATGGTAAACTAAATTTCAATAAGATTATGATTTCACTGATTCTTATGATCAAGGTATCAAAATAAATCTGACAATTTCTCCTTAAAAGAAAGATAACCATTATATCATCAGGTGTTCTCTCAAAGAATGGTGCTTATTATATAATTTATATATATATATATATTATATATATTTTAATATATATATTATATTTTAATTATATATAGTATAGATATATATATATATATATATTTCCTCTTTTTTTTAGATGATGCTTGCTAGTCTTCTTGGTTCTCCAATGATATCTTGTTCCATCATGCCTCCAAAGAGGTTTTCATGATAGGAAGGTTCTCTTTTTCCTAGTAGCATGGTAAAAAATTGGTTTACTAATGCTACTAGGTGTTGGAGGTGCCTGAGACCAAGTTTTTACTGCTAAATATTTTTTTCACTACTACTGATAGTTATAAAATGGTAGACTAAGGTGTACTACCTAGCCTTTCTACAACTTCAATACCAATTTTCTTTTTAAATTCTTCGACAAATTATTCGACAAGTTCTCATTCCTCATTGTCATTGCAGTTAGGTAGAAGAGGAAGTCACAATGATTATGATTCATCATGGTATTCCACAATTGACAGGGATCTGCCGGAGGCCGTGAAGTACACTTCGTTCTGGGTCACTAAGGATGCCACTAGGATCCGCGACAGTAAAATATTTTGGGTGTTCATGGAGATATGCATCAGAATGGGGATCAACCACAACCCATGGTTCTCGCCCATTGTTTACAACAACCTTAAATTTTTTGTGGAATTTAAAGTGGACATCCATAGCATTTACATCAGAGAGTGCAAGGACCTGACCAAACAATGGAGAAAGATACCCTTTGTTGCCATGGAAGACGTCACCTTTAACATACTGGAGACACGGCCGTCAGAGTGGCACGCTCTAGACATCACAAAGATAGAGAAGTCAGAAGCACAGAGGAAGAAAGACGAGGCAAGTTGTGCATCACACAGTTGGAAGAAAAGAGAAGGAAGGACGTAGTGGCAACAGAAGCGCGAGCAGTGCAGGACGCTACACAAATAGAAACTGAGCATGAAAAGGCTGCAACAGCAACAGTGCAGGAGGTAGCCATGAAGGTTCATGAGGGCCAAATGTTGCCTTCGCACGGGCAGGAAGCATAGGAAGAAGAGAGCGGCATGGACCCACAAACCGCGTCAACACAGTTGAAGCGACAAAACCCGACAGAGTGAATAGGGTCATGCAAGAAGGTCAAGGCATCGAAGTTGTCTATTGACCCAATCACCCTAATTGAGGGTGATCTGCATGACATCAGAGAGATAGTGCACGATGTCACCTCTCAAGCCCTCCAAAATTTCATGCAGCAGAACCATATTATGTTGGGGGTCTTCAGAGCACAGTTGTAGGAGTTGCAGGTGTGCCCTCTCTAGGGTGGTAGCCTTTCCACCAGTTTCGTAGTTGAAATAACAACAACAGATCAGATCTTTTGCATTGGAGTGACAAATAGCATAATGTTGCCAGAAGGGGCACTAGTGACAACAAATGAGGCCGGCATGCCTACAATTAGCGCGTTGAAGTGTCTAGGTATGAATGGTTGTACTCCCACGGGAGACCTTCTACATTCCACATGATGGGATAACTGCATAACTGCGAGCTAGGGAGAGCCACGCACCGCAGGTCCTCAGTGAGAAAAAAACCAATATGGAAGATTTGAGCTTGCAGCATGACGAAGTGGTGTCGTAGAATCGATAGTTGGTGCAGATAATAGATGACGCTTATCAAAGAAGCCCAGAGCTGGCCATCCCAACATACACACTGTTATAACTCAGAAGTTTTCCCTAGAAATTATAAAAAGAAGGAACCATCTGAGGTAACTACAAACCAATAATTTAGACTCGGGTTCTAACCATCTTAAGTCCAGAGAGGACTCTCTCTTTATGATTTAACTTTGTCATTATTAGATTTTAGGGTAGTTCATTGTGTTCATGAGGATTTTGACTTTAGATTGAAGGTTGGGTAGTGGAATTCTTAAAACAGATGGATAGAGCTAGGTCTTCAAGCCATTGGGCTATGGAGTCAATCAAAGGATAGCATAACTGGACCATATCATTAAAGGGAATGTTCACAGGGCAAGCTAGCAAAGCAAAAGGAAAATCTTTAGGTCTAATGGATGGGGTGGTTCTAACCAGGGTGAAAAGGCAATGAAGAATCCTTAGATCGAGATCAGAATGAAAGAAGCGAGTGATCATGAACAAAGGGAAATTAAGAATCCTTTGCTATAGACCCGGGGGAGAAACTACAGAAGCAAGGGAGCAGTTAAGAATTCGCTAACTAACAAAGTTTAGTCGAAAACATTTAAAATGTAAGCAGTCAAGGCAAAGTGCATTCAAGCGATTTCTGCAATATCATTCCATGTTATACATTTAGATAAACAAACAAGATTATGGAGACACATAAGAGAAATAACAGTAAACAAAAGAGAATACTTATTTGTATATCGCTTTACACAAGAATCTTGTAAAATATCTCTTTTTTATTCCTTGATCTAGTAAGCCAATCCAATCATTGATACAATAGAACTTAGAATTGACAGAGAAAGTCGATAGAAATGTCTTGGAATCCACACCAAATACTTCAAAATATGAAGTATTTATACAAAAAATAATTGCAAAATATCTCATAACAGTTTGAGATTTAATTTAGGAAATAAAAATATCTTCAAGCATGAAGATAGAGACAAATGGAAAACTGCATCATGCTGTCCCTTTTATTGTGGTAGTGTTGGCTTTTGCAGTTGAGTTGTAGCCCTTTAAGTTGCATGATATTTTTATGTTGGAATCTTCTTTAGTTTGATCTTTCACTCATACTCTTTGACCCTATTACTCTTTGACCTTGTTGAACTGTCTTTTAGCTGTTTCACATGGCTGCCATCAAATTTACTGTGGTAATCTTCTGTTGTAAAACTTTTCAAAGTAAATCTTTCATTTCTTCCTACCATTCATCCTCAGGTAACCTTACTTTCAGAATTCTTCTGTAAATTTCATCTGCCTCTGTGTATTTAGCAAAATTGGGCTTGGTGACAAACAGATGTTTCACCTCATGTTCTAGGAAAAATAGATTTTCCAAAGTATCATACAATACTTTTCCAGTTGGCAGGGCTTTTATACCTGAAGTACTAGCTTGTTCCTTAGCCAATTTCCTAAGTCTGTTAGTGTAGTCCAATTGAGTCATGAGTTTATCATGGATGACCATAGGACTGGGAAGGCCTCTGTCCCTCAAAATTTGAAATTTGGCCATGAACCTGTCAATGGCCACCTACATGTTGTGGCACTTTTCTTCTAAATTGAGCATAAGGTTTCTTTTGGAAGAACCTTTTTAACCTCTAGGATGGCTTCGATCCTATCCTCTATACCAAGTTCATTAATTTCATGTCTTTTCTTACCGTTCAAGAAGTGTATGAGTCGATTTGCATCCTCGGTTTGATCTCCTAAATCTTCCCTTACTTTCTGGATAGCCTCAGTGGCTACTTTCACCAATTCAGTTTGCTCAAATATAACTTGAATTGATGGCCAAATATCATTGACAGAGTCAATGATATTAGCCCAGAGCATTTCTTTGGTCTGTCCTAGTGGATTTTTCAATGTTAAATATTTTTCTAGGACTTTGATTTTCTCACCCATCCTTAGGGCTTTCTGTGTTTCTTCTCTTTATTGAATTTGGGAAAGCTTACAATCAGTTTCTAAGCTTGCCACTTTATCCTTTAGCCTTTTATTCTCTATTTCCTGGATTGACATCTCCTCCATGCCTTTCACTAGCTCTATTTTTTTCTCTGTTGATGTGCCTTCTGCTGTAGATTCAGTTGTGATTGGCAGTGCTATGGCAGGTGGAGCTGTAGGTGCCAATGATGCTGCCAAAGTAGAAGGAACTGTTATTGTCACCATGGGAATGGTAGTTGTGGAAGTTTTTTCCATTTCACTTTGTTTGGACTGAATCAAAATGTCCAACTCATTCTTTGTCTCTTTTAGTTGGTCATTTAGCTTTAGGACCAAGTCCATGAGCTCTTCATGTCCTTTTTGTGCCTCCAGGACTTCTGTTATTTGTGGGTGATGCAAGTAGGGAATCTTGAGCTATTTCTTCAGAGCAGCTATATCATCATTCCTTTTCTTTATTAATTTCTCAATGGCCTTTACATCTTTGGGATTATTTCCCAACTCAATGACTAAATCCTCTAAGGACTTGATTATGGTATCTTTGGTCTGTGAAGAGGCCTTCTCCAATTGGAACTGTGCTGATATATTATTCAAGGAGTTTTGCAAGTGGTGGGTAGTGATGGCTTTCCTTGTCAAGGTGGAGTAAGTCATCTCCCCTATCTCCTTGTGTAGCTCAATCTAGTCAATAGGATGAATGTCCTTCACCAGTACTTCGAAGTCTATCTTTTAAAGTCTGTTGTTGTTCTTGGTTGCTGAGTAGTGGGCTTCATGAATGTCATTTGCATCTTCCCCTCTTTTACATCATAGGCTAACATAAGCCTTGTTTGATTGGTAGGGGTCATCTTTAAGTATTATGCATAATTTTGGGCTTTCAGTCCCTAATTCCTAGCCTTTATCTCTTTATACCATTCTTTGATGTCCTAGCCCTTACCTGTTGGCATCCTGAAAGAGGATACCTCCACACTTTGTTATCTTTCCAGTATTTGGGTATGTGATGTGGATGGTTCTATGATGCCTCTAGAGGGAGTGGCATGTATGCTCCCTTCTCTTTCAGTGCTTGTGACATCAGCTGTCTCTTCTGTATTTTCCTTTTCTAAAACAGTATTTACCCTTTGTCTTTCTTCTTGGATTGGCTCTGCATATTCCTGTGATGTTGCTCTTCCTGAGGGAGTGGCCTCTTCCCTATTTCTATTAAGGCTTTTCTCCTCATTTAGAGGAGTCTATAAGACTGGGGGATTACTCATGGTGGTATCTGATCTATCTGATTTTTCTAATTGTTCTAGTTCTTATGGTGCTTCTGACCCTTCTCGTGCTTCTGATTCTTGTTGCACCTGTGATTCTTCTTGGGCTTGTGATTCTTCTTGGACTTGTGATTCTTCTTGGACCTAAGATCCTTCGGGCACCTGTAGGAAAGAAACCTCATCAAGCTATTTCTCCAGATCAATTAGAGTTCTTTCAACATAAACTTTAGTGTTATCCCTATCCACTAAAGTATTCTCCGCCCATTCCAATTGATTTGCATATTTTTCTATTTCAAGGATTTGGTGGTGAATGTAGGGAGCATCTTGTTTTTCTGTCTTCTATTGTAGATGAAGTCCAAGGGATCATATCTCCACATGAAGCTCTATTTCAAATTTAGTCTTTGAATGATTTGATCTGCCTCCCTTCCAGCTTCTCTACTCTTGCACATAAAGGGGCCTGACTGGTCTCTGATCCTGAGCTAAGCCTTCTTTTTGGCTCTGACAAAATGCACCTCATCTGAATTGATTATCTTCCTGTAGTACTCCAGAGCAAATAACCTCATTTGGAGGTATCTGGGTAGTTTATATGGGGCCAACTCGCAACCATAAATTCTAATTTCAGTGTGGTATTTGTACAAGTACCAATCCCCCACATTGTGTTGTTTTGAGAGTTGTAGGATCCTCCTTATATCTGAGCTGATTCTTGGAAGAGGGCTCCCTAGCAGCATTGTCATAATGGGATGTACAAATAGGTCTATGAAGTCTACATATGAATATAGGGAGTCATATTTATGGGTCAATGGAGTCCAGAAAATCACTGACCTACGGTGACCTTTTGTATCAAGATTTTGAAGAGTAAAGGGGAACTTATCTACTTGATAGTATTGAAAAAGGTGATACAAAATAGAGGAATACTTGAAAACTCTCTCATTACTCATCCTAAGAAATTGGTCATGCATCCTATCGGCTATAAACTTGGCATAATAATAAATGATAGTAGGATACTGTCCTAGAGTAAAGATGGACATGAAATCTAGGATGATTTCATCTATATACTCACTGGTGGTGTAACCTAGGGCACTAGATACCATTGCTACAATATCTTGGCCAAATGCTAAAAATATGGTGTACAAATATGGAGGAGGATCTTTTGGAATATGATTTTATGCTACAATGAAGGTTTGGAGCATCTCAGCAAGTTTTGCAGTGGCAAGCTTGGGGAATCAGTCCAATAGGTATCCAATTGAAATAGGGGTTAGGTGTTTCCCTGGTTGTAGTTGCAACATTTCATTAATAGATTCTGTAGTGATGGTAAAAGGTAGAGTATGGTTTGGGGACATCACTACTCTTTGGCTATGGATATAGTTTTCATGGTAGTAATGGACAATTTCTGGGAAAATATGAACTTTAGCGTATTGGTATTTGGGTAAATTGGACTCCCAAAGACCAATTTTATCAGCATGGTTCAGGTATTGGTCTCTATATTGGCAGTGTAATTTCAGAGGGGATTCATGGACAGAGGTGTCCTTGATTTGGAAGTGTTTATCAGCTAGAGGGAGGTGGTCTAGGTCCAGGTGAGGAGTGGAAATAGGTCTCACATCCATGGCATTTGCGGCAGCCATTCTTAGTTCTTGTGGATTTTGAGAATGGGGGAGGTGATTTTCAGTTTTTTAGGGAAAAGGTGGTTGAGTACAATGTAAGGGAAAGTTACCTGAGTTGCTTTAATTAATTCATACTTTAACTAACAAACTCAGTAACTGGTTCTTGAAATTTGAGAGGTTTTCCTGTGGATTATGGCTTAAATACCTGGAATTAGGGAGAACTAGCTCTGAATAGGCTGGTTGGCAATTGTGAACAGTTAAAACGGTTCTGAGTAGGATGGAAGGCAATCTTGGAGCTTTTTGGCATCTTCAGGGTGCTATTGTATGTGGGTTTATGGCTTCGACATCCCCAGGTGCGTGCCTCGAGGTTTTTAGTTTAAAAGATGAAAAAAACGAACGATTTGGGGCTTTTTGGATTTATGCGGGAAAGTAAAAATTGGCAGGTACAGGTGAACAATGGTCGTTTGTCGCGTAATGGGGTGAATAGTAGTTATTTTGGCACGTAGCGGGTGGGTGGTAAGTGGTTTGGTTCACACCACTTTTGGGCACTTGGTGGTTTTGGGGGGAGGCTACCCGATTCTACTCATCGAGCGATAAGTAGCCTCGGGGACCCAACAGAAAACAACCCTTTTCGGGAGGGTGAGCTTCGGACATCAGGCCCTTCCGAAATGGATGAGGACCATTAGATGTGAGGGGGAGCGATCGTGCAGTGATTGGGCAGTGTAGTTGCACGGAAGGTAGTGGGGGGGCCAACGGGGTTTTAAGCGTGGTGGTTTTTACCTTAATGAAGGTTTAAGGTGGCATTAAGGTATTCGGGTGATTAGCAGCGAGGTTTAATTGGGTTTTTAAACTAACTTAATTGCAGGTCGATTAGTTAGCG